>JANTQF010000092.1:0-117631 GCA_032988165.1 Emmonsiellopsis sp. PD_33
CTACCTTTAACTTATATCATGATTATGATATTTCTAACTTCTTAATTAGAAGATAATTATACTATTAAAATTATAAATTATATATATTTATATACTATTCTCTAAGTTTTAGATAGTCTAACTTATTCATTAGCTTTCTATTAACTCCAAGTAACTCTCTATACAGTGGCATCTAGTAGTAACTAAGAGGGAACATTTCCCTTTGATCAAATATAGCAAAATGAGCATAGTGGAAGGCCTTTTCTTTCCCTATTCCTAACTGCTTTCTCCCAACAGCATCTGATTGTAACTGGAAAAGGTAAAAAAAAATCAAAAAGAAAAAAAAAATGGTCCCTGCTGAATTTGAACCCAGGCATCACATAACCCCAGCTGTCTGCTTATAAACAGCTGGGGATATGAGATTCCCATGCAAAACCACTAGACCACTGAACCTATTGAAGGACACTGGTCATCTCTTACAGCTATTTTTAATAGCTCTTTTACTAAGCTCAGCTAGAAGCATGCATGGTCTTTCTTTGCTGCTCCTCACCAGGGACCTCTAGTAATGACTGGGAGAGAATATAGCCTTTCATCAACTGTTGGTGAAAGGCCTTTACTTTCTCCATTCTTCACTGCTCCTCACTGGGGACCTCTAGTAGTGACTGGGAGAGAACATGGCCTTTCATCAACTGTTGGTGAAAGGCCTTTACTTTCTCCATTCCTTACTGCTTTCTCCCAAAATCATCTGATTGTAACTGGAAAAAAAAAGGAAAAAACAGTCCCTCTGGGATTCAAACCCAGCACCAGTGGGCCAGCCATGAATAAAAAAAAGGAAAAAAACAGTCCCTCTGGGATTTGAACTGTGGGCCATGAATCTGTGAGGACAATTACTTCTACAGGAGAAGTAGAAATAATAGTCCCAACAGATTCATAACCACTAGACTACTGAACCCATGGAAGGATGCCTATTACTCTCTACAATTATTTTTATAATCCTTTTTATCAAGCTGGTGACATCCAGTAGTGACCAGGAGAAAACATGGCCTTTCATCAAACCAAGTCAAAGGCCTTTTCTTTCTCTAGCCTTTGCAGCTTTCTCTTGATGACATCCAGTAGCAACTGGAAGGGAACAGACACATCACCTTTCATTAAACCTAGCCAAAGGCCTTTTCTTTCTCTATCCTTCACTGTGTTCTCCCAATGACATCCAGTAGTGACTGGGAGAAAACATGGCCTTTCATCAAATATAGGTGAAAGGCCTTGTCTTTCTCTATTCTTCACTGCATTCTCCTGATGACATCCAGTAGCAATCAGGAGGGAACAGACACATGGCCTTTCATCAAACCAAGCCAAAGGCCTTTTCTTTCTCTAGCCTTTGCAGCTTTCTCTTAATGACATCCAGTAGCAACTGGGAGGGAACAGACACATTGCCTTTCATCAAACCAAGCCAAAGGCCTTTTCTTTCTCTAGCCTTCACAGCTTTCTCTCAATAACATCCAGTAGCAACTGGGAGGGAACAGACATATTGCCTTTCATCAAACCTAGCTAAAGGCCTTTTCTTTCTCTATTCTTTGCTGCATTCTCCCAATGACATCCAGTAGCAACCAGGAGAAAACATGGCCTTTCATCAAACATAGGTGAAAGGCCTTGTCTTTCTCTATCCTTTGCTGCATTCTCCCAATGACATCCAGTAGCAACTGGGAGGGAACAGACACATGGCCTTTCATCAAACCAAGCCAAAGGCCTTTTCTTTCTCTAGCCTTCACAGCTTTCTCTTGATGACATCCAGTAGCAACTGGGAGGAAACAGACACATCACCTTTCATCAAACCAAGCCAAAGGCCTTTTCTTTCTCTAGCCTTCACAGCTTTCTCTCAATGACATCCAGTAGCAACTGGGAGGGAACAGACACATTGCCTTTCATCAAACCTAGCTAAAGGCCTTTTCTTTCTCTATCCTTTGCTGTGTTCTCCCAATGACATCCAGTAGTGACTGGGAGGGAACAGACACATGGCCTTTCATCAAACCAAGCCAAAGGCCTTGTCTTTCTCTATCCTTCACTGCATTCTCCCAATAACATCCAGTAGTGACTGGGAGAAAACATGGCCTTTCATCAAACCAAGCCAAAGGCCTTTTCTTTCTCTAGTCTTTGCAGCTTTCTCTCAATGACATCCAGTAGCAACTGGGAGGGAACAGACACATCATCTTTCATCAAATCTAGCCAAAGGCCTTTTCTTTCTCTATCCTTTGCAGCTTTCTCTTGATGACATCCAGTAGCAACTGGGAGGGAACAGACACATCACCTTTCATCAAATATAGATGAAAGGCCTTGTCTTTCTCTATCCTTTGCTGCATTCTTCTGATGACATCCAGTAGTGACTGGGAGAAAACATGGCCTTTCATCTCTATCCTTTGCTGCATCTCACTGGGAACTTCTAGGAGTGACTGGGAGAAAACATGGCCTTTCATTAAAAATAGCCAAAGGCCTTCTCTTTCTCTATCCTATTCTTTGCTGTGTCTCACCAGGAACTTTGAGGAGTAACTGGGAGAAACATGGCCTTTCATCACACACAGCTGAAAGGCATTTTCTTTCCTTTACTGCTTTTCAATGGGGACTTCTAGTTGCAACTGGGAGAGTACATGGCCTTTTAAATACCTGTGTATTGACCACTTTACTATCTTAATCTTACTTCCCATCATTACTCTCCATTCCCTCATCCCTCTCCATTCCCTTATCCCTCTTCATTTCCTTCTCAATGCTACTGGTAGCCAGCAATCCTAACCAAGATGTCCTTACATGAGGATATAGTTGATTGGGACTCTGACCAGCAACTCCCTCTTCCAAATGAACTTCTTCCTGTTGAGCAGGAGGACTTAGATGATGAGGAACTATTACCCATTCATAATCCCTATGAGCTTCTAGTAACTATTACTACCCTCCATTAAATCCTTATTTTCTAACTTTTCTATAGAATGAGGAGCTACCAGAGCCATCACAAATTACTCTCACATCTGAAGCATGATCATGAAATCAAAATGCACACTTCAATGCTGTGGCAGAAATTGAGCATATTCAGTACTTACCAGAATATCCTACAACCCACCAACAAGGCTATGCATATTGCATTGATGTTCAAGCCTTGAACCCTGCAGATGTCCCATCTATGCACACTGAGGTAAGAGGATTTATATAGTTACATTTAGGAGTTACTAATTGTCCCTGAATAGATCCAGTACTCTCATGGAGGCAACAATCATTACTGGCAGAAGACAGAATGCATATATCTCAATAATGTTGAGTGTAATTGGAAAAAATTTACATGCTCTGGGACTAAGCAATGCAAGCATTTACAACCAGACTTGAAGAACATGGAGGTAACAGATGTTACTGCATACACCCAGTTACTTATGGAAACCTTTCAATGAGAAGATCCTTAAATGCAGCCTCAACAACAAACCTACCATTCAACACAATCTTCAGCATCATCAGCAACTGATGCCCTACCATCTTCTGCTAGAAACTACTTGGAGTCTATATGGCACATTCATGATTGGGAGTGTCAAAGCACAGGATGTACAGGGGAACTGATTTATGGATGGTCTTTAGTAGGTTCTAAATCCTTTCAATTATACTTATATATATCTTATACTAACTAATAGCCTCTGGGACCTTTCTTAAAGAATCATTCAGATTTCATATGGTGTAGTGGATGGTACCAAGGTGATCCATGTCAACATATTTTCTGAATAATTCCTAGGGCAGTCAATTCAAGAGAGATTAGGGAGCTTTTATCTTCTACTCCTAGAGGCTCCTAATTACAATCAATCTGACAGGCTGTTCCTCCAGTTCCAACTCACTGCACTGAGGTCCACTCAGTAACAGTCTGACAGCAATGCTGTATGTATAGGTTGCCATTGACTTCTGGATGTTACTAACAGCATATAGGAATCCATTGGGAACCCTTGGAAACCTCTGCTTGCAATGTAGCATTTATTTGGATTGTTCCAAAAAATCTATGGGTTACACCATATGTTATTTTAGCTAGCTTTGGTGTACATACACATCCTCCACCTCCTCCAACAAAGATGCCAAAAAAGATTCAAGAGGAGATTATTCAACTGGTCTGTCAAACTGATGTCCTAGGTATTACAGCTGGTAAGTATTGGAAGTCCCTAGAAATCACCACACCCTACTAATTGGTATTATAGGCTGTCTCCTCCAAATCTCTCAGCTAAGGCAATTTCTACAACAACACAATGTGTACAACCTAACTGAGTTACATCCAAGCCTCAACAATATGTCAGCACTTCAGGCCATAATACACAAGGAACAGATGCTTTCAAATCCTCTTGGTAGAGGTCTTTCTGGTATGAGTTTCTCTACACACTATTGGATATGTCTGAATGTTACTAATAATATTAGCAATTACCTTTCACTACCTTACATAACTGGCCTCTCCCAACCAATATATCCAGAAAATTCATAATGATGGTACTAATGTTATGATCTTCCTCTTACTCAAGAAACAGGCCCAGTACTTTCTAAAACAATCCAGTTTCCAAGTAGATATGACCTTCAAGCAGGTTCAAGGAGATTTCAATATGATTGATTTTGCCATGCTTGATGAAGATATTGGAAAAGGTATATATCTATATTCCCCTGGTAGCCTTGGTTTACATCTATTGATATTTACCTGTTACTAGTCACCACCATGGCCCATGTCTATGTCAATAAGGAATCTGCAGAGATGTATAGAAATGTCTTCTCTTCTCTTTTCTCATTGATTGAGGATATTGGAGGAGAGTCTATCACTTGGAAGCATATTCATGGCTATGGAATAGAGGCAGTAGTCTCAGATATGTGCTCCAAACAGGCCTCTGGTAGGTATCTGGCCCCTTCTATTTACTTCTAGATACTACTAACAGCAACTGATAGGACTTGGTTACTACCTTACTGCTCTTGATTCCAACTGAAACTGGCAGGAACATGTTCAGCATGTGGTTATCTACTGTCAGGTTCATTTCAACTGTGGAATCATTCCATTCAAACAAAAGTACCCAGACACTGCTAAGTTGATGAAATGACTATCAAAAGCAATGAGGGATCATACTCAGCAACTTCTAGATGCTTTCATGAATCACCCAGATACTGCTGTTCAAAATTGGGCTAAGCATAAGAAGACACCATGGATTCTTTCTGGCTTAAACCCCTACTTTTCTTAAATGCATATAGATACTTTCAAGTGGACATCAAATACAATAAATGCTATTGAGGGCAACCATTGACAACTAAATGCTGCTGGGAGCCACCTTACCTTACTAGCTGGTTTTGAGGCAGTTGAGAAGCTGAATCACTGGGATATGGAGCAACTGGATACATATTTTGAGACTGGTATATGGCCTAACTGGACTGATACTAGTGTTGCTGGGAGGAGAAAATGTGCAGATCAAGGTATGTTATCTGATTATATCCAGTTACTATCCTTGGTTACTAACAATGATCAGTTCAACAATGCAGGGCATTACTGGTAACATCCAGTTGCTCCCAGCCAGAACTAGATGCATCCCTTCCTGAAATGTCCTCCTCTGGCTATCCAAAGAAATGTCAATAGAAGCAGGTAGATGTAGTTGATTTGACTGAAGGTAGTCCTTCTAATCCCCTCTGGTAGTTATTAGTGCTAACTTATATCAGGGTCACCTCACCCTGCCCAGAGGTTAAAGTGGTTAGGAGGTAATACTTTGCAAAGTGAGTCTCCTCTGCTAATTATACATCTCCATACTAATCCAGTAATTACTAGATCCTCAGAGCTCTCCTCATGTACAACAAGCTGGAAATTTATTCTGATGTTAGTCCCCTCTGTTAATTATATGCTTCTATGCTAATCCAGTAATTACTAGATCCCCCAAGCTCCCCCTTCAGTCTGCAGTATTCATCAGGTGCTGGTGGAAATCCATTTGAAGGTAAGTCTCCTCTGCTAATTATATGCTTTCATGCTAATCCAGTAATTGCTAGACCCTCAGAGCTCTCCTCATGCACAACAAGCTGGAAATTTATTCTGATGTTAGTCCCCTCTGTTAATTATATGCTTTTATGCTAATCCAGTAATTACTAGATCCTCCAAGCTCCCCCTTCACTTCACAGCATTCATCAGACACTGGTAGGAATCCATTTGAAGGTTAGTCCCCTCTGCTACTTATATGCTTCTATACTAATCCAGTAATTACTAGACCCTCAGAGCTCTCCTCATGCACAACAAGCTGGAAATTTATTCCAATGTTAGTTCCCTCTATTAATTATATGCTTCTATGCTAATCCAGTAATTACCAGATCCTCCAAGCTCCCCCTTCACTCCACAGCATTCATCAGACACTAGCAGGAATCCATTTGAAGGTTAGTCCCCTCTGCTACTTATATGCTTCTATACTAATCCAGTGATTACCAGATGCCTGCAGCCCCCTTCCAGATCACAGCCAGGAGGATAAAGACAGATGTGAGCAGAAGAGATTAGAGCTGCTAAAACAGAAAGAAGAACTTGAGAGGCAGCTAGCAGCATTGGATGAGTAGCTATTATTATGTGGTAGTTTCTATTTGCTTTTGGTTGTATCTGGAAATGGGTGGCATTTGGTGTATTTAAGCATAATATCAAAATTATATTACATTTAAATCATTCTGTTTACTGATAATAACTAGTAGCAACTGGATCCTTTGGTAAGCTCTTCTGTTCTCAATCATTGCCATTATATTATATTGCATACTCTGCTTCCTATACTTTATATATATATATATTTATATGTTTGTAGGAATGCAGCTTGATCTTCTCAAGGCTGCCCTTCCCAGTAATTACTGAGAGCCATGGAAATCACTTGTCAGCTCTTGGCATGGCCCATCCCCCACAACAGCTCCCTCCCAGTAATTACTGGTAGTCATTGAAATCACATGATTCTTGGCTCTTGGTGTGGCCCATCCCCCACAACAGCTCCCTCCCAGTAATTACCAGTAGTCATCAAAATCACATGATCCTTGGCTCTTGGCATGGCCTGTCCCCCCCAACAGCTCCCTCCCAGTAATTACTGGGAGCCATGGAAATCACATGATTCTCAGCTCTTGGCACAGCCCATCCCCCTAAGGGTGCCCTCCCAGTAATTACCAGCAGCAGGTGGGTGTGTAATACAATACCATACACTGTCTCATTGGGTGGCATGTAATTTATTTACATGAGCACTCCCATGGCCTACCAGTTACAACCAATTGAATTTTGCTGACAAATATCTTACCACCTGATGAGCTAAGTTGGGCAGAGTGTGACAATACTGTGACCACCCAATGAGCAGCCCAACTAATGAACTCCATGGTAATTACCAGAACCTATTAATCCTGGCCACCTGATGAGCTCCCACCCGATCACCTGACGAACTTTGCATCCCTGGCAGCGTACAATTGCGGTACTGTACTGTATTGTACTGTATGTACCGTCATGTATTTCACTGTCATGGAATATTCCATCTATTATTGATTCCCGCCGCTTCCATCCCATGTCTAAAAGCACTTGTTAATGGCGATTTACATTCTGTCTGAGGCACGCAGCAGGAAACAGCATGCGTAGGCCAATTATTCCCCGCAGTTCAAGTCTGGGGAATGTCCATGCTCATGGTCTCTTTTTTATACACAGACTAGATCTTCCCGATATCACCTCTACTAGACAAAACCAGAGCCATGAAAACTCTGATAACTACTCGGCAGACAACGCGGATCAACCACCGAGGGAGCTTGCCGTCAGCAAAGATCCGGCGTATCCACCGCAGCCCGCTTACTTACCGTCCGCTAGACCCTGATACTGACATGCGATATGCTTAAGCGCGATAGGAGTGGGGATTGACGATTGATAGCGCGGGAACTTGTAACGAGGCGGTCTTTATCTTCCCGCGACTCTCTTTCTTCCTTCTATCCCATTTCTCTCTTATTACCGCCAAACTATATCATCTTTCAACTATATCTGAACCTCGCACATTGTCCAATGATGGTAACTATGCCGCCGTATGGATCCGACACCATCCGCTGCACGTGATTCGTTTACATGCTGCCAACCCGTCCAATAAGGATTCTCATTGGACTAACACATGGATTGGACGAAAGCGCCAGCAAAGCATGAACTCGGCCAGTTTCATCATGGAAAATGTTGAAAGTCTATAATATCTAACATAAAACGACATAAACTTCCCTCACCGTTTCATCCGGCCACTTTCCGGGAACATCCATGGATACGATCACCATATCACTAGTAGTTTGAGCAGGCTTACATTTCCGCATTTAAATACCCGCACTTTGTGTCATTATTACATACTTTAGCCCAAAAAGATATCTTTATTAACACGAAGCATGCATGTATCTCTCTTACTTCTCCAGTTACGCCATCCCTCGGTGATCTCCCTATCTCCACGTCATAACGTTTAGTTATCTCCCTCATTCACCACAAAAAATACAACATAATACTTAGACTTCGAAACATTCTGCAAATCCGCCCTTTAAAGTGAATTAAAATATACATGCCGCCTCTCGATACCAATACCAACTTTCCCACCCTCCATTGAATAAATAACCTTGTCCAAACTCCGCAAGAATCCAACATCTGCCATTTGTTTCCCGACACCAAAATTACAAGATCAAAACCAGATCGTTTAGTATCGTATTGTCATCGCTTAGTAAGTATGTAAGTATGGGCCAAATATATCTCCCGAGACCGACGAGAATAGATACGAACTTTTAACTATTTTGACAGGAAAGAGGGAGATAGTATATACGATGGCAAATCCCTGCGTAGTCGCTGGATAATAAATTAACCATGAACAAGCTGATAAAAAAGGAAAAAGCTACTTCTTTATCTGCAAAAACTTCATGAAAGTTTAAGTGCCATGCATACTGGTAAATAAAAGGGACAGAGAGGGTATTGTCTCTCCCGCACAGTCTGCATGCATCTCAACACCCTCCCCGCCCAATTAGCATTGAGTACGTAGGCGGCTAGGCGGTTTGTGGGATCTTTCTTCATAAACTGTCACCTTATTATGGCTAGGATCAAAATCGTTTCGAGGAATGTGATTTCCAATACTATCTACTAGTACATAGTAACACTTATCATCGTAGGGATGGTGGTTAACCCTAATTTTACTAATTTTCATTTATACCCTCCATGAGTACTACTACCAGGTTTCGGTGAGGTGTTATTCATTGCTTTCAAAAGTCCAGGTGGGTTTTTGGATGATAAGTTGGTTATGTTGTGGCTACGGAGTAGAGATACTACCTACTAGTAGTAGTTACGTGTAAACTACATTCGCGTGTAACCAAGCCTCTCTCCCCCTCTTATGTTTCTGCTTTAACTAGAAGATAGTTACGCGTGAGCCATTGGCAGCTTGTTGGTTGCCCTTACTCCCCCCTAACGTAGTATTCAACCTTTTCTTTCAGAGAACAAAGGGGCGGGGGATGTTTCATCAATTACATTCTCACGCTAGCAACGTCTGCTAGAAATAAACTATTGGGCCTGTTTCGGCCAAATAAAGACCATCTGATACTCCCAGGCGAGGATCGAGATAAGTTTCTAGCCCAAAAGGCGCATTTCGTTCAAGTTCTCAATACCTTCCAACTTCACCTTGCTCCAGATGTAGACGCTAACATGAACGTCAACAGCGATGGTGGCAGCAATGGTGACTGTGGGTGTCAGCGGGTCGGATGACGAGAAGATCTCGTCTAGGGATGAGGATGACGATGATGTACTTGGTAGCAGGCCGGTTGATCGATGGCCTTGAGGATCCATGGAAGCGGTCAGTCTCCCCTCCCCCAACACCTACACAGGCGGCTGAGCGAAGAAATTCATATACTCTGCAGGAACAGACAGGCGGCCTTGCCCGCGGAACTCAAGTGGCGGGATCTCCGTGAAGTGACTCGAAACATCCTGTACCGCTTCTTCAACTGGTGTGTCAAATTGACGTGGGGGAAGATGGACCGTCGCCTGAGAGGGATAAAAAAGAATCAAGTTCCCTAAAGGGCGACTGGAAGAGCTTCCTCCGCTACTGTGAGATCGAAAAGCTCAGAAAAGGTCCAGTCCATTTGCAACCCTTATCCGATGCTAAGATACAATGCGTAACTGGCCTATCCTACATCCATCAACCAAAGAGGCAAAATCCGTCATCAGAGCCATCGGAGTCATCAGCATGTCTTTGTCATTTCGGCTTCGGTAAACCCGCTTCAAGGATAGTCGCAATCGACACCGGTTCATCACTATGACGGTTGCAGTGGTGGAGAACCATATCCAACGGTGTCAGTCCCTCTGCGTTCTTGGCAGAAGTGTCAACGCGGCCGGATGCGCAGAGCAGGCTGATTACACGATCGTGTTCTAGGACGCGCCGAGAATTTTGATCTCCTTCTGGGATAAGCTGGCCGAGTAATATCCTTGCGGTTCCCCAGTAATAGTCGTTAGGAAGTCCGCTACGAAGATGCCCTTTGACCGCACAATGAAGTGCCGTATAGGACTGTCTCGATTGCGTCTGCGCGTTGAAATCGATTGAGTCGGCCAGATCGGGCTGCAACAGTCGTTTAACCACCTCCAACATACCTATTCGCGCCGCGTGGTGCAAGACCGTCATGCCCGGGTCTATGGCGTCGGAAACAGGGGCTGATAGGTCGGTGCCGGCGTCGATTAGTAGGAGAGCAGACTCTGTTTGCCGTCCCTTCATTGCCCGAAGCAAGGCTGTCTCGCCCAGATTCGAACGGACCGAGACGTCGATTCCAGCCGCGATAAGACATCTGGTCAATAGAGTGGTGTGGGCGGGAGCCCGCAAATTTGTAAAAGCAGAGTGAAGGGCAGTGTTGCCGGATTGGTCTTGCATCTGGACATTGCATCCATGATGGACAAGGAGACGAATACATTCGACACGATCACCGATATCACCAGAGGCGCCGTCGGCTGCCATATGCAAAGCCGTTTGTTTTGGCATGGTTGTCCTGTTAATTAAGGAACTTGGTTCCGCTACTTGAACATGTAAAATCCTCTTGATGACACTTGGATGGGCATAATATGCAGCATAGTGAAGTGCATTCCTCCGGTCGTACCCGTTTGGCTCGAATGCCATTTTTCCACAGCCATGTTCGACAAGCCACTCCGCGATCTGGAGCTCTGACTCTGTAAACTCATTCGAGTAAGTTTCCTGGTACAGTTTGTCCAGTGCAGTCTTGCCCAGGTCGCAAGCCGCCGATACGAGGCCGGGAGATGTCGAACAAGTTACTTTGTATAGCATCTCTGCAACTTCCAGGCTTTTCACATAGTGGAATACGGTTTGGCCCTTGTCATCCTGTCCTTTAGGATCTGCGCCGGCATCAAGAAGGAGTTTGACCAGATTAACATGGTTTTTCTCGCACGCCAAACACAAATGTACCTGAGATGGAATTGCGCCCAACTCCAGAAGAAGCCTAGCAACCTCTATTGGATCACCGTCCCCCCGGCAACAACCGCCGGCCAGTGCATTTGAGAGTATGCTATCCCTCTTTTCACCATCATACGCTCCCGTCTCGACCAGCTGCCTCACAACGTCCGTACTGTTTCCCATCGCAGCGGCAGATAATGGAGTCCATCCATGGTAAGCGTCCACCGCAGGATCCGCACCAGCCATCAACAGCAAGTCAACCGCCGCGAGAGCGGCCACGACGGCAGCCTCATGCAATGGTGTCATTCCCATGCCCTCATCGTTGGTGGTATTTACAACCGCACCAGCATCAATGAGCACTTTCATAACCGCGACATTACCCTGTCGAGCTGCCTTGTGCAATGCAGTATCGCTAGTACCCACCGCCGTGCCCGGACGCACCTCCGTGACTGGAAAAGCGCCCGTGTCAAGAACCGCTTTAATCATCTCCGGATCGACTCCCGGAAGTGCACAGAGATGGAGCAGTAAAGGTTCGGGGAAATGCCACATACTCAGGGGAAAGCACTGCATCGGTTTGTACCGCTCGACATGTTTGATCATGCCCTTGAAAGCAGCGGTTCGACCCCCTCTGGCTGCGCGCATGAGGTGAAATGGCTCCCGGTGCACAGTCTCATCGTGCACTGCCGCCGCCGCGGGGAGTCGTGCTGGTGTGAGCAGCGAGTGGAAGTGTTTGGAGGTACGAGACCACGACCACAGGCCAGTGAGATCCGACTTGAGATGGGCTGCGATGTGGTCGATGAGCTCGTTTGGGAGATTGTCGAGAGGCATTTTTTTGTCCAGCAGTTCTGTCTTTCAACGAGTGTGTAAAAGGTAAATGTTATAATGCAATGCGGAAGCTCTACTCCGTAGAGGGCAAGCACGACGTGAACAGTGGCGACACAGGCAAAATAATAATAAGATCTCTATTCAGCGTATTCAGGCCCTTTTTTTCTTCTTTGGACCACAAGTGAGCACGAGGGAACACGAGGGCGGAGATGAAACCTCCACCAGTTAATTATCCACTATCCCGTATGGGGCTTAGGACTCGCTGAAGAATACGAGACATCGAATCCTTTTTAGGGTAACTAAAACTCGTTAGCAAGCGGCAGAAATAGTCGCGTCTTTATCACATTCCCCCTCATCCTAGATGGAGAAACGCGCCTAAACGAATGTTAATAGCATGCACAGATGGCACAAAGCACACTCATATCATCATATACCTGGCAGGCTAACCTTCAGCCCTCTCAAGGACCGCAGGTCCCTTCGGAGATGGTTTGCAACAGCACGATTAATGATACTTGTCGGACGCAGTTGATTGTGGTTGGATGGCGGGAGATACGCGCTAACCGAGGCGGCACAATATCTAAGCGCGCGCCAATCAGTTCACCTGACCTTGCCGATCGCCTAAGCTTTGTTTACTTTTTTGATGCGATGACGACAAGGCAACGAACGATTCGATCTTCGGCTTCATGCGGGGGAGTTGTTTGCACGGATCCTGAACCTCGACGATGGTATCGTGAAATGAAGAAGGAAGCGCTCTTTATATTTGCGTGTACGTGCTGAATGATTTCTCTGCGCCGTGGTCGAGGTTTGAAAATATATATACATTCATCTCATTAACGACGAGAAAGGAAGATAACGATATCTCTACGGCTTGAAAAAGGACAACCATGAATCATTTCATATAACCGAAAAATTCTAACTCTAACTCTATATTTAATATCATTTCGAAAAATTCCCCACCCCCAAAGTTCCTTCTCAACCCCAGCGGCAAGTCTCAACAATGCCATCCTCCACCCAACCCCCATCCAAAACACCACCCCCCGAAGACTCCCTCAAACCTATTCCGGCCTTCTATTGCTGCTACCTCCTCCGCTCAACCGTCCGCCATGCCAGTTTATACATCGGCTCCACTCCAGACCCCGCCAGGCGACTCGCCCAGCACAACGGGGATAAAAACGGCGGCGCAAAGCGTACATCAAGGGAAAAGCTGCGGCCGTGGGAGATGGTGGCGATCGTTAGTGGGTTCATGAGTAGAGCTGGGGCGTTGCAGTTTGAGTATGTATTTTATTTCCTCCTTGAGGCCATTTTGAGTAGTTGGATTTGCCGGCGTGTTTTGGATATTTTCTGACCCTTCCGACGTTAGGTGGGCATGGCAACACACCCGGGATTCTCGTCATGCGGATATCCAAGAAATGAATTCCGCGCAAGCGTCGAATGTCCGAACATGTCCGCGGACAGGAAAGGAAATCCGTCGCCCGGCTAAGCCTGGGACGTCGCTCAGCAATATTCTGGCAAATCTACATCTCCTGCTACGGTCGACGTATTTTTCTTCGTGGCCATTGGAAGTCCGGTTTTTCGCCCTGGACGTATATCGTGCGTGGCAGGGCTGGTTGGATCGGGCTGATGGCTTACTCGGTGATGGGATTACGGTAGTCGTGGACTTCGAGCCTGATGTGGTACGTGACGTCGAGAGGGAGATGATGGGTGGTGGAACTGGATCAGTCTCTAGCCTTGATATTGGCTACGACCGTTTCAAGACGTATGTGGAGAAGACGCAGTTTTTGCTTGGGGATGGCGAAAGAGTCGCCTGCGGAGTGTGTAGGGGAATGATAAATTTGCGGGATGATATGGTTGTGGTCTGCTCGCATGAGGTATGCCGTTGCGCTTGCCATTTGTTATGCCTGTCGTCTCGTTTCTTGGAGGGCGAGGAGGTGCACTCAAAGCTTGTACCAACGGGGGGGGAATGTCCGGCGTGTCGTCTAAGACTGGAATGGCCAGTTTTGATGAAGGAGATTACTTTGCGGCTCCGGGGCGAGAGTGAGGTCAAGAAGTTGTTTAGACGACGAGGGGGTCGAGGTTCGTCTAGAAAGCCAGATTTGAGCCCTTCAGAAGACGAAAGCGACGCGTCGAAAGATAATACAGACGCGGAAACCGTTGATATGACTAGCTGTGATGAATTGGGAGAAGAGGACGGGTTACAGGGAGAGTCTATGAGCCAGACTGATTTTAGGGGTAACATTGACTCGGACGATGACTCGGTTCGAACCATAACGCCTCGGTTTAAACGGTATACCCAGAGTGAACGAAGTACCAAGGCCGAAGGGCGGAAACCAAAGCAGGGGGCTGTTGTCAATCCTTTCGATTGGGATGATGTTGAGATCATAGACTGAGGGTTGAACAAGGGCTTGAAGGGATATCTAACGAATAATAATCAAGCTTGACTGGTGCCTGGGGGTGTTGGCAGCGGGCCAAGCTTCCGAAGCGGGCCAATGCTTTCGACATTGTCAACCGATTTCATCACGGTTACCAGAATGTCCTGCTCGACCTCTGCCTCCGATCGACCGGCGTCAACCACGCACACAGCCTCCGGACTTTCCCGCTCGATGAGCGCTTGGTAGAGTTGGCGCACACGAGATTGATGGGTGTCATTCTCATATCTTTCCAACCCATAACCGCCACGTTTCGCAGCCTCCTCCGCAGAGATGTTCAGGAAGAGCCAGATATCTGGCCTCGGCAAGCCTATCTCCGGCTGCCATGCCCAATCGAGGGACAGGCTCGGGTTATGCTTGGCAGCCGAGTAGACCACCCCGGAGTACGAATAACGGTCAATAATGACAGTTATGCCGTTCGAGATGTCTTGTTCTATCTCTGCGGCCACCTCCCACCGATTTGCCGAGAAGAGAAGATGTATGGCGTGGTCGTCCACTTGTGTGTTTCCTACAAGATAGGCGTTGATCATCTTCCCTATTTCTGTAGTTCTATCTACGCAACCGGGTCAGTTTGCGTCTTTGTAACTAAACAATGGGATACACGAGCAAGTACCTGGAAAGCGACGGTACTTGACTTCATGCCTCTTCTCCTGGAGAGTTTTGAGGAGCCGTTCGCATTGGGTTGATTTGCCCGCACGATCGAGCCCTTCAACCACGATGAGAGCACCCCGAGGGCGGTTCTTTTTTGGGCGTCCAGTTTCCATAGTGATATAGTTTCAGCTCACTTCTTTAATATATGAATTGCGGCGATTTTCGAATATCTGACGCGTAATATAACAAACCCCCCATTTGTCGCGTAGAAGTTGAGGTTGAGAGAGGTCAAGGTGGGATTTCTTGGCGCGCGCCACTAGCGCATCTTGAGGTTCGCGACAAATTTCTCGAGGTCGGGGAAGAAAGAGTTTAGAACTTTTTATACATGCACATTACGCCCAGTGATATCGTCCCGCCTTCGTTTTAATCTATCGACACACTCACTATGCAATCTGAGCTGCTCGCCGAACTTCCCGATGAGATGTTCAGCTTCAGCCTGCTGAGTTCGGCCCCGACGCTGCTTGCCCCGCGCCTGGGCAGGCTGGCGTTGGCGGGGAGAAAAGCCATACAGACTCCGAATTACGTCCCCATTACGTCGCGGGGTGCTTTGCCTCACGTGTCGCAGGATATGATGAAGGAGCATACGCCGATTGGTAGTTTGTATGCTGCGTTTGAGGATTGTGAGTTTTGACGCCATCCGATAAGCCTGTGTAAATGGCAATGCTCAAACTAGAAGCTGACCGACACTGCTCATTGGAGCAGTATAGTTGCAGAAAAAGGACAGAAGACTCTTCCGCCGATTTACAAGACACCCACACAGCCATTTGAATCCGCGCTTCGGAAATTCATGTGCCAGCAGGATGATATGTTGCTGATATTGGGCCCTCGACGGGTCCCGCCTGTGCCATGCCCGACCCCCAATTGCTCGACTTCCATCACGATATTGACTTCCGTTGGATATCGACAGCTGGATACAGAACAATACGTGGAGGCGATCCAGAAATTACGGCCCGATATTGCCATCGGGATTGCAGATATACCGGTCAACCCGGGGGTTAAAAGAAGAGAGAGGATGGTGGATCGGACGCATGCGTGGACGAGGGATGAGATCGAACAATTATATGGCCCTAACGCTGAGGCGGAGACGAAAGCGTTATTCCTAGCCCCTATACTCCCACTAGATAAGGAGCAGCAAAATTTATACCTAGAGGATCTGGAGGAGATGGACAAGGTAGCTGGCTTTGCGCTTTATGATTCGCACAGCAGCTCAGTAATACCCGAATCGATGGCGTCGCTCCTCCGAATGTCGCTGGGCGAAACGAGAACGCCACAAGACATACTCCGTGAAGTTGCGCTGGGAATCGACCTCTCCACCGTCCCGTTCATCAGTGATGCATCGGATGCCGGAATCGCACTCGATTTCGTGTTCCCACGCCCGGATAATAGCAGCGAACCTGGGACGAAGCCGTTGGGCGTTGATATGTGGCCAGCTACGCATGCGGCGGATATGTCACCCCTGGTACAGGGCTGCAAATGTTACACTTGCCAGAAATACTCCCGCGCATATGTTCGGCATCTTCTTCACGCCAAGGAAATGCTGGCATGGACACTCCTGCAATTGCACAACCACCATATAATGGATAATTTCTTCGCGGCGGTTAGAGAGAGTCTCGCGAA
This sequence comes from Emmonsiellopsis sp. PD_33, assembly GCA_032988165.1. Taxonomy (NCBI): domain Eukaryota; kingdom Fungi; phylum Ascomycota; class Eurotiomycetes; order Onygenales; family Ajellomycetaceae; genus Emmonsiellopsis; species Emmonsiellopsis sp. PD_33. Next base: position 16,910 of record JANTQF010000092.1, read on the forward strand.
GGGGACATTTGCTGAGGATACGCAGAAGTTCGAAGCCGCTTATGAATCGGGGCTGCCTGAGCAAACAGGCCAGGGACCTAGGTATGTATTCACCGCTTGCCCTTGGGATGCCCTGCGAGTATATGGACTGATTCTGATTATCACTTTACCAGATTGCGTGGTTATCAATTCAAAGGGGAGGCGGGGGCTCAACCTAAAAACCCCAAGGTGTATGGCCGGTTAGATAACGTCAAGGGTACTCTTACCGAATCGCAGTCTTCAGTAGCAACCCCAGACACGGATGCTAGTGAGCTCGAGAAGCACGGATTCGCAGAGAAGACAGAGTAGTGGATGCATGGATTGGGTTTTCTTTTTCCTTATGGGTGTTCCTGGTGGCGCAAGATGCTTGAATCTGAAGCGGGTACTGAGTAGCATGGGCATAAAGCATTTGAATACAAGCAACTATCATCGGATTCCACGTCCATTCAAAATCCTATCCTGTCCTCTTAAGTATGTCAAGATGGCCACTGACTCAGCACGATTAAGCATATCTTGGCCCAAAGTCTAACCTCCACTGGCACGCCTTGTTCCAACCTCACTGAACCTCGCTGTTTGCCCAGACGAACACCCAGCTGCTCATATCTACTTCCAAAAGCCGGTGAAATCCCCAATGGCATTTCATATACAGAATCACAACAGCTTCTGATGACATTTCATGGTGTGGGATGGCAAGCTGAAGCTCTCTGGCTTCCGAACAGCTGCCACCCCTAACATGCGGGGCAACTAGCGCAAGCTTTCTGACGCCGTCAAGCTTTTAGCCCTGGTTTTGATGCCGGCTGATGGCATCGGCGAGCGAGAGCTTTGATTCGGCTCTAAAGAGTGACGATGACGGGAATTTGTTCTCCGGATTATTCATTGCTTCGAGTTCTAGCCTTCTAGGTTGCACAGTTCGACACTTGTTCAGCTCGCTCTTCATGAAGGTGAAAACCCGACTTGTAAGAGATGGCTTGGAACTCCTGGGCCATATTCAGAACCTGACTGGGCTGCGATTGGTGAACCGGATAACTATCCGATTTTCTTCTCAGACCTATTTTTGTGGTGAGGAGAAGAACCACGACGAAGAGCTTTCACCATGTCCCCCCCCCACGCTGGAATCGCGCCCTGCGCTTTGCTCACCTCCACTCTGGTGACATTTCGGCCAATCTCGAATTTCCCGACGTCTGCTTAAATTCGAGACTAAGATTTGATCTGGTGATGATTTTCGGATATTGTCTTTCCTCGGCTATGGTTGACGGCCGCGCAGTACTAGCACGCACTTACTGGCTTTCTTCCAATTCTCGTCGAATGATTTCTTTGCCGGATAATCAGTTGACGGCTCTCCCCTCGCCATATACACAGAAGAAGGCAAACACGGCCTTGGCAACGCGGGATTTGGCCGACAACGGCCGGTGGGTATTCCTGTCTGAAGATCAGTGTGAAGCGAATCTTGGCTTGGAGCATCTGGGGAAATGATTGGGACCGGAGTTGACATATAAACCGCCACCCCCATAATAACCTTCTTCCTTTCTTCTCATCCTGGGTACGTTGCCATTGTACTGGCTGTTTTGATTTGACATTCGGTTTTCGGCAATGGCGTCCTCGGCTCAGCGCTCGTCAATAGGCAAGGATGACATTGACAAAGACCTCGAAGTTGATCGAGATCAGAGCCATTTGGAAGATGTGGAGCGTGAAACACCCGAGGAGCACGAGGTGAGGTTGAAGAAGAGAGATATAGAAAAGTTGGTATATTTTATTTAACTGTCCCTTAGTTACTAGACAGAACATTCCGTTCATGGAGGCCCAGGGCTAATTCTTTTTGATCTTAGGAAACTTGTGCGTCGGCAAGACATGATTATCATGCCTCAGATGGTCATTCTCTACTTGCTGGTGAGTAACAGTTTTACACACCTCTACCGTTCATGCAGACAGATGCTTACGTTTCCAATCACAGGCATACTTAGATCGTAGCAATCTCGGGAATGCCAAACTGCTTGGACTTCAGGATGAAGTTTTAGCCGGTGACAGCGACCATTATGGATGGGCAGCTAGTATTTTCTATTTCGGATAGTAAGTTATGTTTGTTGTATCATGCCATTGGGTTTCGCTGTCTGACGCGCACAATAGTGTATCCTGCGCCATCCCATTCACCTTATACGGCAAGAAATTCCATCCGTCCAGGTTCATGTTCGTCTCCGTGTTGGGTTGGGGAATTGCTGCCAGCTGTGCGGCGGGTGCGTTTAATTTTGCGGGTATTGCGGTTTCACGCTTCTGCATTGGTTTATTCGAAGTAAGTTTTGCCTCTGATCGAATATATATATAGTTGCCACCACTGATAATATTGTTTTTAGGCAGGATTTGCACCAACTGCGGTGTTTTATTTCACGATCTGGTACACACGCCGCGAAGTTGTCTTCCGAACCTCGCTCTTTGTCGGCATGTCCGCACTGTCAGGCGCCTTTGGAGGACTCATCGGTTATGGTGTATCCCTGATAAACTCCCACATCGGACACTGGCGCATCCTGTTTATGATCGAGGGGCTCCCGACCGTCGTCTTTGCATTCTTTATCCTAATCTTCCTCCCCGATAGACCCGAGACATCCAAGTTCTGTCGCACTGAGGAGGAGCGAGAGGTAGCTATCGAGCGGATGAACCGGGGCCAGAAAAGCGAAGGACACGGTGTACTGGTCATGAAGCACGTCATTTCCGCTTTCAAGGACTGGAAGATTTACACATGTGCCTTGATCAAGATGGGCCATGACGCTACTCTCGCTACCATCTCCGTTTTCCTACCAGCCATTATCAAATCTCTCGGGTATACAAACAGGGAGGCCCAGTACATGACCATCGGCCCGTATATGGTTGCTTGGGTCACTATGCTTGTCGTCTGCCATTTGTCAGATCGACTGAGAATGCGCGGCCCGTTCCTTGTTGGCTGTGGTCTCCTCGCGGTTGTTGGCGTAGCACTAATGTTTTCCTATCCCGCCGACGAAAACCCCAAGATCGCGCTTGTCGGGATCTTCTTCCTCCTCTCAGGAGTCTTCCCCTGTCTACCGATGGAATTACAATGGGCGACGGATAACTGCGGTGCGGAATCTAAGAAGACAGCCGCGTTGAGTATTATGGTTGTTGGCGGGCATTGCTGGAGTATCCTTGCGAGCAAGAGCTTCCCGGATAAGGAGGGCCCAAGGTATACCCGTGGCTATGGGATTGTGCTTACGTTTTTGTGTCTGAGTGTGGTTTGCTCTGCCGCGCTGCATGTTCGCCATCGCATCACCAATGCGAAGCGGGACCGGGAGTATGGGAAACCGAATGATATGGACCAGGTTGATACGTCTGAGATGGCAGACGAGGCGCCGATGTTTCGGTATATTGTGTGAGGATGGAACAGGAGGAGGGAGATGATTTTGATGGCAATATACTGTTGAACAAAGGCATATAGATACCCCCTTTTTGTTGGACGTACATACAATCTGCCATATCAAAGCTTAATATATCAACTATTCATGACCAGAACCACTAGAAACTCCTAACTATGAAATGGAGTCAGTGAACCACGGTTAGCTTGAGCCCGCTTAACCCTAACCCCCAGCCGGCAGTATCTTATGCGGGGAAACGCCGACTCCCGAGATGCAGAAGATTATCCCGAGTCAACGACCGTGAACGCCAAGTTCGCAGAGTAGTATCCAGGCCTTTTGTGATGTAATACCATCACCGATATCGGAGGTCTTGACTATCTTTGGATCCAGGATATGTTCATGGGAGCTATGCAGCGGTCAATATAAAGGATATATGTCGGATCTTTCCGCAGGTATATAAAGGCTGTCTTTCTCCCAGGTGAAGTATTTATCTGGTACTCTAGCCCTGAGTGATTCCTGCTGCGCTGGGGTATACATTCAGGACGTTAAAGACAAGCATCTATATATCCCAAGAGAACTCGAAACCTCGCCTCCATCCCAATCAACCAATCCAACTCCCTTTCCTATACCAGCCATGTCCAAATCCATCGTCAACTCGACCCCATACCCCTTCACCTTCACCACCCCCTCCCTCCCCCCCTCCAGCTCCACCACCGACCCCCCCACCCCCAACCAAGCCCACGACCTAACCCTCACAATCCCCAACGTCCGCGGCGCGCTCCCCTCCCTCCCCGCCTCCCGCCTCCGCACCCTCATAAAAGAAGCCCACGCCGACCCCACCAAAATCGTCGCGCACGTCTGCAGCTACGATGCGCTCAGCTCGCGCCTAGTCCAAGAGGCCGGGTTCCCCGTCGTGTTTCTAGCCGGGTATGCGATGGCGTCGGCGTTCGGCTTGCCTGATACGGGATACATTGCGTTTCAGGAGGTTGCGGCGAAGATCCAGGAGACGGTGAGGGTGGTGGATGTGCCGGTTATTGTGGATGGGGATACGGGGTATGGGAGTCCGATGAATGTGAGGAGGACGGTGGAGGGGTGTGTATTTCCCCTTTGTTTCTTTGTTGGGATGGGATGGGATGGGATGGGATGACCTGGGCTGGGTTGTCCCAATCGTTGTAATATAAACAGGCATTCGCTGACTCCAACCGAACCTGCAACAGATTCGCCCATGCAGGCGCAGCAGGCGTAATGATCGAAGACCAAACATGGCCAAAACGTGAGTTCCACCCCATCCATCCATGCATGGGTTATATACCCTACTATCCAACACATACACCCCCTAACCACACCCCCCACCCACCAGGCTGCGGCCACACAAAAGGCAAATCCGTCGTCTCCCGCTCAGAAGCCTACGCCCGCATCCAAGCGGCCGTCGACGCGCGCAACTCGGGCCTCGACATCTGGATCCTCGCACGCACCGACAGCCTAATCCACGGGTACTCGGAAGCCCTCACGCGCGCGCGCAAATTCAAAGAGATCGGCGCGGACTGCGTCTTCGTCGAAGCATTGCCTGACCGGGCGACGATGGAGCGGTTCCGGCGCGACATGGATGATTTCCCTGTGTTTGCGAATATTATCGAGGGGGGGAAGACGGAGAATTTGTCGGCGGGGGAGCTGGGGGAGTTGGGGTATGCGGCTGTGGCGTATCCGTGGACGCTGGTGGCGGCGAAGATTAGGGGGGTGAGGGAGGCGTTGGAGGGGTTGAAGGGGAGTTTTTTGGTCGGGAAGCCGCCGGAGATTTTGTCGTATGGGGAGGTGTGTGAGGGGGTGGGGTTTGAGAGATATTATGAGATGGAGGAGAGGTATATGTTTGATGGGGCGGTGAGTGGGAGTCGCGGGTATCAGTGGGATGATGAGAAGTGAGGTCTTTGGCATTTTATATGTTGGTTTTCTTCTTTTGGAAATGATTAATTACTTGTGTGTTCTTTCGATGAAGTCCTAGAAGCCAGCCGGCTATATCGCAATCAACAAAAACCGTAGAGTATAAGAAATGGCAGAAATGCTTCAAGCAGGCTCGCTCTCACTCACATTCCCGGAAAAGAGTAGGAAAAAAAAAGGAGATATCACTAACCACCAACACCAACATTTACATCCATCCCATCCCATCCCATCCCTTTCCTTTCAATATATACTTACTGCCCACTGCCCAAATCCCTATTTCCCCGCAAGAACCCTCCACAAAAAGCTCCCCTCCTCCCTCGCCGCCTCCTGACTCTCCGCACCAGCTCCAAACCTTTGCCCCACCACACAAACCAACCAAGCATCCTTTTTCAGACCAGTAAGCAACTGCTCCGTCGGGCTCCCACGGGGGAAGATGCGTCTCCATTCATCCCAAATCCGGAACGCCTCGTCACCCCACGCGCGGAAGCTGACCTCCTCAATGATCGTGGGCGAAATGATCTCCTTACCACGGAACACACCCCACGTCACAGCATTGACCCCACTATTACTGGCCGTGGCAGCGGAGTCGAGGACGACATCGACGGGGCCAGAGTAGTTGTTCGAGGCCGCTTCTGAAGCAGTGGATGAGTGGAACTCACCGGAGTCGTTGATGGCGAACCAGGCGAGGTCGTCGTGGCTGTATCGGGCGAATAATGGTTTGAGGATGTTTTGATAGTCTGCGCTTGAGCAGAAGAATTCGACAAATGCCTTTTGGAAGACGAAGCCTTCGCCGGGGGGGCCCCAGCCAAAAATGGGATCGTCGCTGCGGACACCGTTAACTGCGGGTTGCGATGCGAGCGTCCACCACCCGCGTCCGTCGATAAGCTGCAGGAGTTCGTCGCGGATGGTGGCAGTTTCGGCATTTAAACCACCGGTGTTTTCCTCTGCTCCGCCTTCTGACCAGGGGACAGCGTGTAGCTCGCCCGACACGTGGCGTCGGAAGATTTTATTAATGTCCTCCTTGGACGTTGGGAAACCCCATAATCGGCGAGCTACGGTAGCATTGACATGTAGAGACGGGCCGTATCCGTCGATTTCACCGAATGCAGGAGAGCGTGCGTCACCCCATCGTCCATTGGGGAAGTCATCCCAGGTTGCTTCACGTCCAAGTGCCCCCAGTCCTTCGGATATCTGTAGAGCTGTATTTCGGTGAGGAGGATTGAGAGCCGGCATGCCGGCACCATAAGCGCGGGTTTCGAGAGTGACAGAGTTTCGAGAAGAGCTTCCGCCATCTGATATGTGAGTAGGCCGATCTACTATTAGTCGATTGTGTGGCTGGGAGTTTATAGAGGAGGCGCGTCGTCTGGAGATAAGAGGAACGCCGTTTTGTGACCCGGGTGCATTGAAAATTGCCGATTCCAATTCGGTATCTGAGTCGCTCGAGGATTCAGACTCGGCGGGTATAAGATCGCACTTCTCGACGATAAAGGCGACGGCTTTTTCGAGGTTAAGGGTATAGAAATGGAACCCGCGGGGCCCGCGGGAGGGAATCTTCTTTATGCCGGAGATGATATCGCATAGAATATCGACACCAATCCGCTTCACTGCATCGTCATTTGTTCGTACCTCTTCGACTTGGTTCATAATATTGGGGGGCACCTTGGCATGGCTAAGCTTCGCGGTCCTGGTCAGGATGTGATAGCTTTGTATGGGCATCAAGCCGGGGATGATAGGGATATCTTTGAAGACGCCGGATTCATGGTTGCGCAGCAGATCCTCAAACCTCTTGTATGCGTCCAGATCGTAGGTCAATTGAGTCATGATGAAGTCCGCTCCCGCCTTCGTTTTCTCCACCAGGTACGGGAGGTCGTTGGCGGGATCCTGTGCCTCGGGATACGACTCGTCTGAATGTCCCTCCGGGTATGCCGCTACTCCTATACAGAAATAATCGCCATGAGTGCGGCGTATATACTTCACCAAATCGACCGCATACGTAAAGTCCTTGTTGCTGTCGTCCTCGCCGTCAAGGTTGTACTCCTCACTCCGTGGGGGGTCGCCACGCAAAGCCAGTATATTCCTGATACCCAGCGCCTTGGCTTCCCCAAGCGCATCATCTACCAGCGACCGGTTCATGTTCGTACATGTCAAATGCAGACAGGTCGTCAGCCCGAGTTGGCGCTGACATATCTCGGCGAGCTCGAGGGATTTGGCGGCCGTGCTGCCGCCAGCACCCCACGTAACAGTCACGAAAAGCGGGCGGAGAGCTTGAGACATACGCTCCAGACGGGCTTGGAGGTTGGAGGAGCCCTATAGATGCGAATTGGGTCAGCTTGAGCGGCGCAGATGGGGGTTTGGAGACTGAGTGGCGGGGCAATTGAATGGACAGCCAACCCCACAGCAACGCACCATCTGGGTTTTTGGCGGGAAAAACTCCAGCGAGCAGAAATTGGCATCCTGCGGCAGGGCGGCTATCTTGTCTGATATTTTCTCCATGGCGGCGGTGGTGTGGTGTGCGCGGACATGTGCGGCGAGAGAGCTGGTGGTTGGGTCAGGATGGATTGCCCCTCGCTGGTCTGGTCTGCGGCGGGCAGAACTCGAACTTATATCGATACAGCGCTACCAGCCACGCCACAACGCCCGCGACGAGCCTGCGCAGGAGACATGGCCGAGCGGATATCGTCACCCAGAGCGCGAAATAGAAATATCCGGCATCGCCAGCCCGCGTCTGGTGGTGCGGATGTGAGGATTCTAGGAGATATCGCGCCCTTGGCATCAGAACCCTGCGGATAAGGGGGTGGAATACTATTTACTTAAATTAGCCTGGAATTATCTTTTCATAATACTGTCTTTAATCGGATCAGGGAATTGAAATATTTAATACTGCTGTCTGGTGCTGGACACCCTCTAGGGCTACCAGTAGTAGGTAAAGCCTTTAACTGGAAATAGGGGCTATGCCTATAAGACCTTAACAAAAGCTGATCTTTTGGCCAAACATTTGTTAGCCCCTTTAATAAAACCCTACTTCATGGACCTCAGCTGCAAACTCCTAGATCAAGCGGCCTCGGCTGTGCTCAGCGATGTCTATAGATTTGGTCTACAGAGTATAGTACGGTTTGAACGGGGAGTATTAAAGTGGCCGGGAAATGCCCTGTCTAGGGCAAATCCATGCTGTTGCGCTCTGATATAGACTCAGACTCAAAAGTAACTTAATTCCTTGCCTGTAAAATAGCATTGGCCAACACCAGATGTTTGGTTTGGAATTTGCCTTGATTTCAACTGCTGTGATGGACCCCAATGAGTGCTGTGCTTCGTATCTCGACCCAGCCACTATCACTACAAGAAGCTATTTTAGTTATTTAACTAACTAGCTCTCAGTACTTATTTTTCTCACAAAATTACCTGATCTCTCTACCTTCTCTTCTCATCTTTCCGTTGTGTGTTCTACTCTTCCCCGTGAGAATATCCGGCTGAGTCAAAAAGGGTCAATCTAGATAATCAACATCCAACTATCCCCCCTTGTATAATTATATCTAGTACCCTTCTATTGACGCGAGAGAAAATGGATCAGCGTCAACTCACTTTGCCCCGCGAGATCCAATCCCTCATATTGAGAGAGATTTCCTGCCCCGATGATCGAATCTCCAAACATTATTGGAGCGAGGCTATCACCAATTGCTTCCTCGTCTGCCGTACGTGTCAGCCTTTTATTAAATGTAAAACGCTAATTCAAACTTTTGCCAGGTCAGATTACTGGCACTCGGAACTAGAAGAACACATCTTCAGAGCCCACCCCCCCAGCGATTTGATTTTCGCCGAACCCATTACCAGAAAGGTACTACAGCGCCTCCTGAAATCCTGCACAGTGGATGAAACCACAGACTACTATGATTTCTGGAACGGCGACCTGGGGAACTTCTTCATGACCTGCACCAGCTCCGGCTACCTATCAGGCCTCCAGCTCATCTTCGCCCACACCGGGATCCGCGAATTTCTAAAGCGCGACGAGAACGTGCAGCGGGCATCCAACCTGCCAGAAATTGCAATATACTTCCGCCACCTTGAAGTTCTCCGGCTATTTCTGGACCATGGAATCCCGCCCATCGGTGATGTCGACTACGCCGACGAGGGCCTGCTCATCCTAGCAATCAAGCAAGGATGCGTCGAAACTGTGGATGTACTCCTTGAACACGGGGTGCGCGCGGATATAACAATCATCGCCACCAGTGATGAGGTTCTGCGGCCTCGTCATCCTACGACATATGCTGCGGAGCGGGACGACTTGGAGCTAATGCGGGTCCTTTTGCGGCGCGGGGTGGATGTTGCGAGACCTGATTATACTGGCATCACGGCCCTCACGCTCGCCGTCGAGCGGCGTAATGTCGGTATGGTCCAGTTGTTATTAGAGAATGCGATCCCCACGAGCCCGGAGGCGAATGGTGGTAGGGTGCTGCTGGTTGAGGCTGCCGCTGGGCCGGAGGTGGATGTAAATCTGGTCCAGCTGCTCCTGGAGTACGGCGCGGATGGTCAAGTGGCGGATGATGACTATGAAAAGCTATTAGAAAATGCGAAAGTGGATGGAAACGATGACCTCTTCCAACTACTTGTGAAGTATCGATCAAGACGGATTGGGAGGAATGCTGAAACCGATTCAGCTCCGGGTTCTACCGATTGATCTCTCGAGGACGGCGAAATTTTTTATGAGGATGAGGGGGAGGGGGCTCGGGATGTGGTTGTAGAAGGTACTAAACAAACATGGTGGAATATGCAAAGAAATGTAATCAGATAGAAGAAAGATACACAATCGACATCTTGTGTAAGAAAAAACAACAAGGGAGGAGGATGTATGGTTAGAGCTGTAATAGTGATGATTCATAGGAAGGACAATCAGAAACATAATGACAGATAAAAGAACCTTAAAAAGTAAGAAGATTGATGGACTCAGACAAAATCAAGACTTATTTCACTCTATCTAATTGTTTAATCAACACCTATCCCCTCAAGCAACCCTATCAGACTTTGGTCCCCTCTCATTCGGGCCATATCCAATGCTGTCTCACCATTCTTGTTGATAGAAGTTGGATCACCCCCAGCCCAAAGAAGTGCCTGTGCTATAGCAACATGCTCTGGCCCAATACTGGGGGGCAGGTATAATGCTGAAGAATATTCCCCTTGATGCACGGTCTCATGGGGGTCTTCTCCACTCGCTACATAATGCAGGGCAGTCGACCCATCATCGTCGGCTGCATTAGCTTTAGCTCCACTACGTAGGAGCAAGCTCACGACTGACTCGTCATCAGGTGCTGCTGCCGCCAGATGGAGAGCCGTCCCCCCTTTAGCATCTGTTACTGAGACATCTGCACCGGCATGTAGAAGCAGCGTCACAAGTGGCACTGCCTCCGAACCGCTCGCAGCCACATGCAGTGGGGTATTGCCGCATAGGTCCTGTGCGGAAACGGGAGCTCCCGCATTAAGTAATAACTCAATCACTGAAACAAAATGGTTTCCCACAGCAGCATGTAATGGTGTTCTCCCATCTTCATCAGGAGCAAAAATGTCGGCTCCAGCATCAAGAAGTAGCCGTGCGATGGTGGGCTTGCCATGGAAGGCTGCGCTGACGAGTGGCGTGGCGCCGTAGATGTCTTGCGCCGAAACATCAACTCCCAAGTCAATGGAAGCTTTTGCAAGCCGTTCAAGACTGTGGAGGGCGGCGTGATGCAGTATATTAGCACCATAGTCGTCGGCCCACGATAGGTCGGCGCCTGCTTCAAGGAGTAGTAGAGCTATTGCTTCATTACCATTGATGCACGCAGACTGCAGAAGCCCTCCTGTGTAGTCGGCTAGCTCCGGAAGGGCTAAATCGCCTCCGGCCTCTAACAGGATTTGAACGACATCTTCGTGTTCCTTTTCTACAGCAACCTTTAATGGAGTTTGAACATTGCTGACTGGAGAGCCGTCGGGACTTGCTATCTGGGCGCTAGCCCCAGCATTGACCAAGATCTCAACCGTTCTTAGAGATCCTGCAGCCGCTGCAAGATACAACGGTGTGTGGCCATCTAGGGTTGCAATTGAAACATTAGCACCCGCACTGACCATGGTATGAACCATGCGTTCGTAGATAGTGCCAGTTTTGCTGCATAGTCGATGCAGTGCTGTTGCTCCGTTACAGTCAGCCGTTGATAACTCAACGCCACGATCGATTAGAAGCTTGAGCACAGCTTCGTGTCCCGCATGGGCCCTCTCGGTAAAGTTAAGGTTCATGATATTAATAGCCATTGTCGCTGCGAAGCAAATTTCAGTCTGTCCGTAGGCGTCCGCAACGGAGAAGTCGATCCCTGAGTCGAGCAGTAACCGAGCTGTGGTTGCGTTCCCTTTAAGGGCCGCGAAATGCAAGGCTGTGCGGCCCCAGTGATCTCTGTAAGAAATAGGAACTCCAGCTTCGATAAGTACTCGAGCAATCATTTCACGATAGGCCAAAGCTTGCGGCAGCGAGTCTCCGTATTTCGAAAACTCTGGCAGTGCAAACATTGCCGGATCAGCCCCTGCCTCAAGCAGAATTCGAACAGTTGATAAACGTCCTCTCGCAGCTGCAGAGGAGAGTGGTAGCAGCAAAACATCTCGAGATGGATCCAAAGCTCTGAGAGCAGCGGGTAGAAGTATCCGAATAATCTCGTCATTTCCCTCGTAGGCAGCTTCACTCAGCGCGCACATATAGTCCTCTCGGGTAAACTCCGTTTCTCCCAAAGCAAGAAGTTTGCATATCAGAGAGGGTTCCCCTCTGTCAATTGCCCACAGGATGACCGATCCATATTGTTTTAGCCTGTGCTTTATAGCGCGTCGGTGAAGCGGCATGATTCCAAGGGCATGGAATCGACGTGCCGTCTGGATAAACGAATACAAATGGCGGGGTGGAAGGTAGTCAACAATAGCCAGAATAAGTTCACTGGGGAGGTTGTCAAGCCGGACAGCCAGCGAACTTGGCACCACCGGTGAAGGGGTGCAACACGGCTTCATTTTTGACGGGTTTGCGTGAGTTTTGGCTAGGACAGAGCCGAATCGAGGGAGAGGTTGGAGTCAACACAAATTGGGATTTTGGTCCAAGGTGAGGGAGGATGCGTGTTGAGCGAGCTGAAGATGAGGACTGCTCGGTGATACAGCTAACTCGCGGTTACATGGGGATTCTCGCGTGGGTGATCACCCAGGTGCTGTCTGGCCAAAGATCAAGGAGACACTCATTTAGGGCAATTAAGAACATAACCGTTAAAAATTAACGTATGGTTATGTTGAACTCTCCATTCAATGAAAAGAATTGGATCTCTATCCCTATCTGGGATGTATCTAGTACCTAGGTAGAAAATTGAGAGGGAGAACTGAAGCTAAATGCAAAAGTAACCAACTAATCGTGCCTATGCTGCTGGGCCTGCCACATTCTTAGCAGCCTGCAGCACCTCTCACCATGCAGCTCCTTACACTGCACCTATTCTAGGTACATCACACTGAAATCATAAAAACACTAATATCATAAAAACATCAATTTCCAATATATTTTTTTTTAAATTATTAATATCCAACCACCATAATGCTAGATAACTGAGAAATCATTGAGAATTACCTTTAGCAGACCTTAATCACATATCAACACAATCTAACTATTAAAATATTACCTTTAGTGTGAGAATATGATGTCTCATATTAACAACTCATGGGAAGGATTAAGAGCTGTCAACTACAAATCACTATTATTCTTATGAATAAGAAACTTACAGATACATAAGAAGGAGCACTTATAGAGTAAATTAATTAAATAGACTGTTCAAACTGCTTACTAACCTCTAAGTAGGTTTATAAGGCTGTTAATGTAATTCTCACCTATTATTATTCTAATCCTAAGACCCTCCTGCCTGTAATCAGTAAGATATAAGTATATTGATTCTATACTTATCATTCAGATCTTTACTGTGTAAAGTAGAAGCTAATAAATTTAAAATGACTATTATGCATGCATGCTCTACATCATGGAATATTCATGATACTTAGTTACCTACATAGCTTAGTCAGGCCCTATAATATAAATAGTCATAAATAGCCTAGAAATGTAATGAATATAACCTTATTTTATACAACATTTTGATCTCAAGTTATCCTAATTACAATTAGTAGTATGTCTTTATAAAAAATGTAAGATTCTCTGTAGGTTCCTTAGTTTTCACAATAAGTTATTATTATATCTCTCTACTCTCATTACTTTTACTTTTCCTTTAATAAGTTCCTATTTCTTCTCTATCTCTTCTACTTGTCTCATCCACTTTATGAACTATTCTTCTCTAAAAGCTATACCTACCCAGGCCTTATCCTCCTTACAGACAGCTTTCTATACCTAGTATCTAAATAGCTTCATTCTTATTATGAATAATCCTAATTTGAATTGTATTCTCATCTTTCTCTACACATATTACTTTACTTGATCCCCTAATGAATCTGTAGACATCTATTTCAGATCACTGAACTTAGCAAGAAAATCCCAAGCTATCCATGAAACTTCTATAAAAATTATCCTACTATATCTATTCTAGTTACTTACTTTCATTCACTACATTACCCCTGATTCTGAGCTACTATCACAGAAATTTATCATACTATATCTAAACCACTATTTGCTCATGAATTGACCACTTAAAGCTCCCATATAAATTTCCCATACATTTCTCAGAAATCACCTACCTTTTTACCCTCTTAAAAAGTGCTTTCTCTCTTTCTAGTTTTCAAGTTTTTCCAAGATTTTCTACAATCCTTTCCTCAAAAGAGCATAGTACATATACATCTATTATATTAGTATGTGTCTTCCAGCTATTTTTATTCCTAAAATAATATAATATCTTTCTTACTTTCTACACTTTTCTACAGACTCTTCCTCTTGAAAGATCTATCTCATCTGATGATAGTTATTAATGTCAGCAGCCCTTATATCTAAAGAACCATAGAATGATCTTTCACATCTAAATAGTAAAACTTACTCATCAGATTATTAAGTATTTCAACTCTAACTTTTCTCATCATAACTCTTTGCAGGACACTACAATTACAAGGACAACATTTATAACTAAGTAAACTACCTGCCTAAATCCCCTATCTAAGTCCAGGCAGGCATTCATAGAACTATAAGGGTATACACACTCACAAGCTAATTCACATAGAAGTTCCAAGAATGCTCAGATGATCTCACTAATATTATTAAACTAGCTCATTAATTACTCATCACTTAATCAAGTAGTTTTTAAATTTCATAACTATATAGACTGTTTCAAGCAGAGCTGCACATTCACCTACTAAGAAGAAGCATTCTTCAAGACTTTACTAATAAAATAAATATATTTTCTACTAGACTTAAAGCTATACTCAGAGAGTAACATTCCACCTCATTCAGCTCAGCTACTCTTATAGATTAATCTAGTACCAAGCAGCACATTATTTTGCAGAGCATCAGAGTCAACACCTATAAAGTCTCTAGAAACTCTAAATATAACTTCAACTAATAAAGAGCAATCCTTGCAGCTACCATTCATTGAATAGCTAAATAATATGTTAAATATGAATAACACTTTAACCACTGTAAGCACTAGTAAATCTACTGATAATACAGGTTTCATTCTATATTAAATGTAAACCCTATGAGAACTACTCTCTTACATTAGAGTTACAGTTACTTTACTAGTATCAGCCTAGCTATCAGTACAGCCTCTACCTGCACTACTAACCTCAATCACTCCATGAAAACCTCAGGATATTGGTTTTTTCTACCCCAATACACCAATATTATGAGGCCATGATAATATTATTAATAAGGAGGATAAAATCTATTACCAGGATATTCATATATTTATCAACTAGCTTAAGATCACCACTCTAACCAGAGATGTGGTAAGGATCCAACAGAACTTAAATTTATATCTTAAGGGAGAGGCAGAATTCTAATAGAATTAGAAACTTAATAATATCACCCACATAGATCTTATTACTACTAATAATAGGATAAAAAAGTGGATTAAGATCCTTTAATAGTAATTCTACATTAAGAATAGTCAAGCACTATAGAAGCTTAATAAGATGAAGTACTCACTCTAGGATCTCCACAATGAATATAGTTTAACCTTTTATATTCTAAATATGTCCTTAGCTGTTAAACACTGTAGCTAAGAAAACATCAAGTATGCTCAAGTCCTACATGCATGAAACAACCTGAATGTCACCCTACAAGTAATTATTGATAAGTCAGAAGAGGATATAACCATCAAAGAATTTATAGAAATTATTTATTACAAGTAGATCAATTAGATAGATTGATTTACAAGTAATAATTAATATATAAATAATATATATAATCAGTGCAGATTCTATTATAATAACTTTATCCCTCAGAGTAATTATTATGAGCACAGTAGAGGATCATATCCCTACTAGTTTGAATAGCCTACTTACTAATATCAGCTCAGATACCAGGCACAGGACTATGCTAATAAACAGTACTATAGCTATAGTAGGAATAACAATTAATATGATAGCAATAACAACTAATATAGCAGCCACTATAATTAGTATAATAGAAACTACTAAGATAAAGCTCAGTAAGATTATTCTGAACTATCAGCCCCAAAGCAACAGCTTCAGCTATTAGCATCTAAGAGTACTTCTAATACTAACTTGCTCAGCAGGCAGCCATAAAATCAGCAGCCATGCAAATAAATAGCATTCTATACTAACCCCAAGGAATCAGAGGAGTCTACAGAAGATCTATATAGCTAGAAGGCAGAGTTCAACTTTTACTATAATAATGTAAAAATGCTTATGAATGATCTACAGAAGCAGCTATATAATAATAGTACATATAACTTAGAGGTAAATACATTCCATGTAAATCTCACAACAGCCACTTATTATAGATGTAGTGAAACATTTAATTCACACAATAATCTATATAAGCACCTGAAGACTTACATGGTAACTCCACAGGCCTTCCATGCAAGCTCTAACTTTATATCACAAGTGATAGTATCTCAGTGGCCAGCTGACTCAGATACACTATATGATTATATATTCTACAACTAGAAATATGCTACTATCATGGCATTCTGCCAGAATACCTTCAAGCCACTGCTAATATGTGTAGACTCTAGCTGCATGATGATGCTTGTAAGCAAGAAGTTTCTTGAGTAGTAATACAACAAGATATTATGTCTAGCTTATCTATAAATACCAGTTAG
This sequence comes from Emmonsiellopsis sp. PD_33, assembly GCA_032988165.1. Classification (NCBI taxonomy): domain Eukaryota; kingdom Fungi; phylum Ascomycota; class Eurotiomycetes; order Onygenales; family Ajellomycetaceae; genus Emmonsiellopsis; species Emmonsiellopsis sp. PD_33. The sequence continues at coordinate 33,477 of JANTQF010000092.1, forward strand.
AGGTATTAAAGACTCTATGAAATCCTCTGAGATGATTGTAATTCCACTCACATTACCTATAATTCTGCCAGATGAAAAATATATGCCAGTGCTTGCCTAGATCTTAGTAGAAGCACATATTATTAATAATCTTTATATTAACCTACTGCTTAGTATAGATAATATAGCATTAGAGGGCATCATTATAGATCTAAATAAGAGGATGCTATAAATAAAGTTATGTGAGAATATAGAAATCAAAATTTCAGTGACATCAAGAAAAAATCATTAAGTCATCAGATTAGTATACTTAGATACTAAAGTCATTATTTTACTCAGATTAGAGGTAAAAATTTCCCTTAGATGCTACTTTAGTAAAGAGGAATATCTACCTATAAATAGGGACTATATCTTTAATCCTATCATACCACTACTCTAAGTATATATGTAAATTATGAATTATAATCTCTCATTTACTTATATCATTAATAATATAAATAGATAGATCATAATCCCATAGAGATTCTACATCAACACTCTAAGAGAATATAATACTACTAGCACATACTTAGTCAACCTCACAGCAAAATCATTAGCTCTTAATCTATTTAAGAAACAGCCTCAGTATGAGCTGAATAACAACCTAGATATACTAGAGTTACTAGAGGAATCTTCACATACTATCAATATTAATTCTATTAGAGCAGAAGTAAAACTATCTAATAGTATAATAATCTATAATAATAAGGAGATTATAAAATACTTTGCATAGATTTACAATAAATTCCCTGAAATCTAGGAAGACCACAGCAATACTATAGACCTACTAGAGGATAAGTGAATGTAAATTCCCCTCTTACCACTAAAGAATTATAAGCTCCAGATTCAAGTAAAGGTATACCCTCTAGGCTAGAAAGACTATGAGGTTATAGATAAACTCTTTAATAAATTATATGCTTAAAGGCACATAGAATGAGTAACAAACTACATCCTCTCTAAATATTCAGTATTTATAGTTTGAAAGGAAGTAAATAGCATACAAAAAGGCTACTCTATCATTAACATCAGAGAACTGAATAAGATAGTTGAGTCTAATGTATACTTAATGATATAGTAGATAGAGGTTATTAACTTTATGAAAGAATGTCACTATATTATTATTCTTAACTGTATAAGCTTCTTCTATCAATAGAGAGTCTACCATGACTACTAATAATACTTATTAATTATATTACACTGTGAATAAGAGATTCCTTTAGTAGTAATAATGAGATATATAAACTCTCCAGCATATATATAATATAAGATTAACCTCTTCCTAAAGAAGTTTAAAAAGTTCATCTGCTGTTACATTGATAACCTAGTTACTATAAGTATTATCATGGAAAAATATAATAAATACTTGAGAAAGATCTTCATCCTATTTCATGATAAGAATATAGTCATTAACTTAAAGAAGATATTTATTAGTTTCTCTTTAGTTAGATTGCTAGGGCACAAGGTCTCATTCCTAGATCTCATACTGATGGAGAATTAGATTACTGCACTGATAAGAATCATATTCCTAAGAAATCTAAAGAATCTGGAGACTTATCTTGATATAATAAAATAGCTGTGAAACTATATGCCCTTTTATATCTATCATGCAGAGCCCCTATAGATATATAAGATAATGCTCCTTAAGGATGCATTAGTGAAAGAGAGATTATAAATCTAATTCTCTATTTAAATACCCCTTGAAAAGCTCACAGAAAAAGAAGAGAAGGCATTTAATAATATATAAGTAGTATTTATTAAGGGTCTGTTTCTAGTACATCATAATAGCATGTAATACCTCTTCTTTGATGTTGATGCTTCTAAATAGAGAGGCTTTAAAGTGATAATATTTCATGTAAAACTAAAATAAGTACTACTTAAGAAGATATAGTATGAAAAAATCCCAGACTTTAAGATTCTACCTCCATTAATCATGATGAAGCTCATTATATTCCTCTTTAAGATCCTTACACTAATAGAAACTAGATACTAGCTAACTGAACTAGAGGTTATATATCTGATCTGAGCACTCAAGAAAGTACAACATATAGTTGAGACCACAGAACTTTCAGTAGTTATATATACTAATCATTCAGCTATACTACAAATCATCAGACAGACATCATTGACTATCTCTTCCACAGACAAACTCAACTTAAGGCTCATTCAAGCTGCCTAATATATACAGCAATTTAACCTATAGATATTTCATAAACCTAGCTGCACACATATCATCTCAGATACTCTATTTTAATTGTAGTCAGACATACCTACAGACCAGAATGAGCCTCTAGAAGATCTAGCTGCTAAAACTATAGATACATTACTAGTAGATTATACAGTCATAGTAGTTATAATATCCCTATAATTTTAATAAAGACTTCTAAATGCCTATCAGCAAGACTTAAGGCTGGCCATAATCTTGAACATTATAAAGGTAAATAACATACTATCAGTAGAGAATCAGATCAAATTATCATATCATATTAACCTTAATAACAACCTATTATATTATAACTACAGGAACACCACACAGCTCTGCATTTCCTAGCCTCTCATTGGCAATGTCATCAAAATCACATACTCAGATGTACACCTTGAACTACAATAAATTATAAAGAAGCTAGATAGCCTATTAATCTACAAGAAAACTTACCTTATTAAGGAATATATCTATTACTGCCTCAGCTGCCTACAGAATACTACTTAATGTTACAAGCTATATAATATACTACAGCTAATTATTATAGAATCATTCCTATTTCATATAGTTATAATTAACATTGTCCTTAGTCTTCTCAAGGGATAATTCAATACTAACATGACTATTACTTATAAGGCAAGCAAGAGAACAGCCTTCATCTCAGAATGCCAGAATTGAGATGCAGAATCCTAAGCCAAGTCATTTATCAAATAATTAATGATAGGTGACTGAGACACACTATCTTACATTATCTCAGATAGAGATAAGAAGTTTCTCAGTGATTTCTAAGTAATAATCTTCAAGTCCCTAGGGGTAGATTTTCTCTACACTATAACTTATCACCTCCAAGCAGACAGTCAATTAGAGATTATAAACTAAATATATAAGATTACCCTCTAACATATAATTACAGCCCTGAAAGATTCACAGCAATGAGAGGACTCAGCTCTCTTACTTCAAACACTCTTTAATAGTGTTATAGCATCAGTGATAGAGATATCCTCCTATTAATATATGTATGACTAGAAGCTTAAAATATCACTCCAGCTAGCACAAGCATTTTAAGATTAAAGTCCTCAGGATTTCTCCAGCTACCTCAATACAAATAAGACACTCCACACAGTAATAATATTTATAAAGAAGTATTACAATAAAAAGCATACTTCAAGGTTCTTTACCATAAATGATAAGGTACTTCTCTAAATTAGTAAAAGATATAATATACTATTACTCCAAATTTATAGTAAGTTTACCCCTCAGTATGCAGGCCCCTTCACAATTCATTGCTAAGTTAATAGCCTTATCTACCTTCTGAACCTCTCAGCACACTTTTATATATACCTCATAATTTTCATTGCCCATTTGAAACTCACCTTATAGGAGGAAGATCCCTTTAGGTGCACTCTACTAGCATCAGACTCTATTATGATGGAAGGAGATTCAGATGAATGGAAATTATATAAGATAGAAAAAATAATGGTAAAATAGATAAAGACTCTTAAATATAGTAATAAGGTTAAATACTTCATAAGGTAGAAGAGTTATAGCCTAGAAGAAGATAGATGATATTTAGAGCACATCCTCTAAGAGGTGAAGAAGCTTATATAATAATATGAGTACAATCAGGAAGAATTTATATTACTAATAAGACTACAATGAAGCTGCCCTGTAAAAGCAGCAGCCTAGCCTTCTAAAAAACCTGAAAGAACCTTAAAAGTGCTTTAACATTTACAGAATATAAATTAGAAAGAAAATATGCAATTACTAATCATAGAGATTTCATACTCTTATATGATATTAATATCTTTATTACCTGATTAAGTTCTTTATTTCATGAAATCTCCATCACCTCATTGTTGCATTAGCTTGTATAGATAGCATCTCTATGTACCCATACATCCACATTTATAATAGTATTATTCTATTAGTCTGCTCAAACTCTGATATGTATTTCCCCATTATTATTTTATACCCTATTATTTGCTGATATGTTTGCTGCATACTTCTATTATTTTGATTATATTCATTACATGTAATGATCTTGCTGAGGAATTTGCCAAAAGTTATGAACTTTCTATAATAAATACTATCCTCATAATGAGATATAAAATAAACATTCAATAAACATAGAGACTTCTCATGGCATTGAGGAACCCAGTCTTTAAAATCTGCAGACATTTATAACTATTATCATAGTAAGTTCACTAACAACACTTTACTAATCCCATACACATATAATTTACTCAAAACCATCTCTTCTTACTTCTATTTACTCACACTTGCATACCTACCTTCATGCCATAAGATGCAAAGTCACCATGGCACCTCACAGTAACAAAGATGACAGTAAAGATAGAGTTAAGAAGACTAAAGATAAAAATACCTCTACATTCAAAATCATAAAGTAATATGAACCTACTAGTGTGCTCCTTATATCAGTAAAAACTCTCAGAAAGAGATGCTAAACACTCCAGATAACTACTAACTTCTTAGTCAGTGTAATGAATCTTACAGACCTTAATATTAGTAATAGCTTCTCTATGGGTAGAGCTAGCAACATAAAGAGGAAATAAAGAATGATAAATGAGGAGGTAGATGAGAAACAAGTAAAATAAATACTTAAAACTTTAAGTTACTCAGACTGAGAAATAGATATACTCATTATGAATATGAAATATCATAGATTTCCCATCACAGTTATTAATATAATGTTGGTTCTGACTCTACAAACCATCATTACTAACCTGAAAGACTAGAGATATAATTAAATACTTCATAATAATAGACTAATTCTTCAACTAAAAGATTATAAAGTAAGACAGGCTGAGAAAGAAAATGTGACTCTAGCACCCTTTATTACTAGAAATTCCTTATAATTTTTGATTCTAAAGATACATGTGGACTCAGGAAAGGGCTGGAACTTTCAAGGCTCTAGGCTGAAAAAACCCCCACTAGAGTTTTAAATAGAATACCTGAAGATTAAGATTAAAATGATGATTGATGGGATTAAAGGCAAATAAAATAAGAATAATAAGACTAGTGATGTGAAAATAATTAATAACACAAATAAACCCATTTTCCTCTGAAATATCTCCTGCAATTTAGGTTATAAAGTGTGTGATTCCCTCAGAAAACACCTTAGTAAGAGTAAGATCAAATATAATAATACATACATAACTAGAGAAGTATGCTAGTAAGCTACACTGAACATTCAAAGTAAATATAAGATAGATAAGCATATTATAAATGAGGAGTAATATATATATCTATAAAATTAGAGAGTTATAGTGTGAAACTGAGAAATTAACATTCTACTAAATAAATAGGAATGCCAGAACATCATGATCTTCCTATCAGGCATAACTGAGCAAGATATTATAAATACTGTAAATAACCTCTACCATTAGAATCATCAGAAGTAAATCAAGTAAATTTGATCCTTTCATATTAGATACCCTTCTATGATGTATATCTTAGCTTAGAGATTTAACTATACAGAGGCTAAGATTCTTAAATACCTATAAAATGATAATCAGATTATAACTAATAGATTAGCAGACATATCAGAAAACATCAGTAATGAAAAGTATATTAGTGATAATAACTTCATTAGTATTAGTACCCTCTTGAATGACTATCAGACTTGCAATAAAACTCCATCCCTGTAACTAGAGAGCTATAAAACTGTCATAGAAACTTTAATAGTTGTCATGAAGGCTCTCATACTATATGTTACTAAAGGAAGTAAGAAAGTAGTCTGATATGTTATAACTCTATGTAATATGAAAGCACAGTCAGTATACAATGTGATGAATAACTGGAAATCCACAGACATTCTATATGATAAGATGACTGCTGTAAGCAACCAGAAACTGCACTGCATAGCTAAAAACATTATAAAATAATAGAAGAAGTAACTTAATAATCTCATAGAGAATATCTATATGACTGGGACCTCTGATGCTACTAATAAAGACATGTATATCTATAAAGATACTATTAAATACATTATGAAACTATAGTAGCTGAAGCAATATAAGGTAGAGATTATGACTGAAACACTACACATATTCAGCACTATATTTCATAATATATTTAGTATGGTAGATGGGCAACTATAAAGAACCCTATAAAAACTTGATAATACTAATACTAATGATGTTTTTAAGTCTCAGAGTTAATAGCCTGACCAGAAGAAGCTCAGCAATGAAATTTAAGAAGTTCCATCTAGCTCTCTCTTCACACAGGAGATTTCATAGATGTATCCTTCTAAAGCTGAACAAGTAATTAAGGCAATTATCATATCAGATAATATATAGCTCAAAAAAGCTGTAAATCTTGTCCAGTAATGAATCAATCTAGATGTTTCATATAACTACATTATATCTATAGACATTGATATCAGATAGAAAGTGATAAAAAACCTCATCAATTATCAAGAAGCAGCAGGAGAAACTATGACTTAGTAAGAGAAGATTTTACTAGAGAGCCTCAAGTGTAAGGTTAGGTGGTGGAAACTCATCACCACTTCATATGATAAGTATAGCAGAGATGGTTCCACTTCAACCTTGAGGAGTAAGGATAGATCAGGGTATAAAGGTAAACTGTTTAGTAGCACATAGAAATAGAATGAAGCAATACTAATAGATAGAATTAATTAAGAAATGAATTACTGACCCCTAGAATGCTAGAGGTCAGCCTATTCTATATATAGGCATAGGTGGCAATGCAACTACACTACCCTAATATTAATAATATGCATATGCTAGCCTGATGCAGCCTGCTATAGAGTCAGAGAATAATCAAACCAACCTGATCATTAATACAGTGTAGCAGGCTTCCAGACTTAGCATGCTATTATAATAATTACATCCTCCTTAAGGGGCTTCATCTCAAAGTCTAGGTTACATGTCCTTCAGGGGGGCAACCAGCCATCAGAGTTGCTACACAGTGTTAATAATGTGTTATAGCAATGTAAACACTGCATTTCTAAATCAGAGGCTGGGGGTAAGTTCCCTAGTAATAGAGAAATGCTAACAAAAGATTTTACAGGACTGCCAGAATTCTTCTTTCTGCAACCCACCAGACATTTACTCTAGTAAGTCCAAAAAGCATCAAGAAACATTCAGAACACATGTAAAAACATACATTTATAATGGGAATGAGACAAGCACAAGGCTAACATGCAATTTAGATCAAAATATCCACAATTTTAGTCTCATCTCATCAGTTTTGAAACAATGGTCCTCAACCTGGTTTCACCCTCTCCCACTGGTAAGTCTTATGGTTTTATATGAGTCACAATCAAGATACCTAGCTAACATAGTATAGTAGCTCATCATGGTGTGCTGCTGGTTCATCCAGCTACTCCTGACCTCTCTAGTTGCACTAAAGTGCTGGCTAAATATATGTACTCCTGATAGGAAGGTCAGGAGAAGCAGAAGAAGAAGAAGAAGAAGGAGGAGAAGAAAGTGGAGAAGGAGGAAGAGAAAGAGGTAATGATATAGTCTTTATATATAAGTTGAAAATAAGAAGCTAACAAGTTATAGCCTCTGAACCTGTGCTCTCTAAGTGCTAGTCCTAATGTGCCCTTGAAAAAGGGTTATACCCTGTATTCCTCAGACACTGAGGATCATAATGATGGAGCTCATCACATGTGAGATCTTCTCCAGGTATAGGAGTTTCCTGAGCATCCTCTAGAGATAGCAGCATCAGTGAAATCTGAGGAGGATGAGGAGATATAATTGGGTAACATTTCCAAGTCATTCTTGTTAAGTTCCTTCTCTGAATTCAAAGAGGAAACTGGTAAAGCTATTTCCACAGTAACTCAGTTTATAAGGCAGGATTCCTGTCTGCAATGCATAAAGCTCTACCAGTATAGTAAGGGGGTTGTATGCAGTCATAAGTCTGCATACTATCATTATAACTACTGTGTAAAGGGCCATAACTCCTGCATTGCTGTAGGTTATCTCCCATGACTTATTAACACTGTGTATATGCATTGTATACTAATCAGATTCTAGGTGCCAGTATCCTTTTGCAAACAGTTGTGCTAGCTACAAGAATTGGCCAATTTTGAGGCTGCTGAGCTGATGTCAGCTGAGGCAATTAAGACCTTAGTAGCCATGTTTATCTTCAGTGTAGAAGCCTACACCTATAAGCACTCTCTACACAAGCTGAGAGTTACATGCCCTGCAACTCAGGAAGAGAAGACTGTTGCCCTATTGTGCCAGATCATGAAGCAATTGTTGAAGATTAAGGAGTTAATAGAGAAGGTAGTAAGTCTATCATATTCTTCTCACATCTGTCTTGTATGCTAATTGTATAATATAGGTTGTGGCCCACCCATTATAGGGCAGCAGGTCAGAGGGGGGTGTAGTTGTATTTCCTGCTGCTGTGTCTTTGCTTTTTTCTTTTTCCTGTGACCTTCAGGTAAAAATAATAAAATGATATTTGTTTGCCCCTCAGGGCCATTATTCTAGCATATTTCCTTTCCACTTTTTGTAAGATGATAGCCTCATTAAACTCCTGAAACCACATGAGAAAATAGGAGAAGAGTACTATCCTATTCTATGCCTAGATTGTTGATCTCAGCCCACCTACCCAAAAACCCTATGGGAGAAAAGGGGTAGAGGGATGAATCATTTTCACTTTCAACCTTATTCTCATTTCTAATGATAGGGGGTTCTTACATCTCAGCCATGATTCACCTGCTCCCATGCTTCAACTAGATTGCAAGCATTTTCTAGATTCTCTTTTGATTCCCAGGTATTTTCCAAATCTGGGTACTCTTCCCATTTAACTAGATATCTCAGCTTCCAATTCTTTCCTATTCATTTATCTAATACTCTTTCAACAACATATTCAATATCCCCAGCTATTTCTATTCCATCTGGTCTTGGTGGTTCTTCTCCTGGCCACTGTCAATACAGCTCTAATAATGAAACATGAAAAATTAGGTGAATATTACCAAATGATGGGAGTAGCTTAACCTTATAAGCTTGCTTTTCAATTATCTTGATAATTGGGAACAGTCCAAGCCATTAATTATCTAGCTTTTTGCATGGTCTCATTGTCTTAATATTCTTTGCTGAAATTAAGACTTCTTCTCCAAGTCAAAACATCATTAGTTTATACTTCTAGTCATAGTACTGCACCTGCTTTTCATAGGCATGACATAGAGTATTCATTAACATCTCACAGACTTTCCCTAATGTCTCAAGTCTTTATGTCACATCCAGTACTTCCCAAAGCTTTCTTTGATTTTCAGCAGAGCTTGCCTCCCCCTCAAGGACATCATCTGCAATGTCTTGGGGTAGATCTGGGTTATATCTGAGGAATGCAAAAAATGGAGACATATTCAATAAAGCTTGTTTAGCATTATTATAAGCAAATTGAGCTGTTGATAAATGTTTTGGCCAATCATCTTGATAGTAAGAGTAATATGTTCAAAGATAATGCTCTAACATTTGGTTTTGATGTTCAGTTTGACCATCAGATTGAGGGTGAAAGGCCATTGATAAATTTCATCAAATTCAAAGATGATAGCAAAATGCTGACTAGAAGTAGCTTGTGAATATCAATCCATAATCAGATATAATTGACTTTGGAGGTTCATATTCATTAACTATTAAATCTATAATCAATTCAGCTAGATCCAGGGCTTTAATGGTCTTTAGACAGGGGATATATTTAGCCATCTTTATATATCAATCAACAATGACTAGAATACTATTATATCTCTTGCCCTGGAATTGGGATTTCAGTAAATCCACTATGAAATCCATTGATATAGATTTTCACAGCTGATCCAGAATTGGCAACAACAATAAGGTTTCATAGCATAAGTGTCTTAGAACCTTCACCCTTTAGTATACATTACATGTATTAACATAATCAACTACATCCTTTTGGATCTCTTTCCATGTATACTTTCTTTGAAGTAATTCTTTCATCTTATCAATCCCAAAATGTCCTGCATAGGAATCATCATGATGAATGCATACTAGCTCTTTACATAAAGCCCTACTTTCTGGGATAAAGATAGATCCATTTTGCATTAGGAGTTTAGTCTCTCTAAGATGCCAACAATTTGTAGCTGACTCAGCTGGTCTCAAATTCACAAACCCAGTCAGGAAATCTCTTCCAGGATCTCCACATCTATTTAATTTTTGAATTCAAAATGCAGTAAAGGCATCCCTCTCCTGTACCTCTTTAATGAACTCAATAAGCATCCTAGATAGGAGGTTATAGCCCATTTCATTTTGTACAGCTTCCATAGCTGCTAAACAAGGCACAAGATGTTCTAGACCATCAGTGCCAGCTCTCTTGAACAGTGTCATACTAGCTAGTTGTGCAATATCATTTTAACTGCTCTGTATAGTCACCTCTGACATTATGCATCTTCTCTTCACAGGCACTTCATTAACATCACCTATACTAGGTATGATTAAACCCCATGCAGCCAGTTTTCACTGCAACATAGAAAGCACTCCATCAACATCTTCCTCTCAAAGGACTATTTTATAGTCTGGTTGCCTTGATGGCACATTGACAGAGTTAAGCTGACCTAGATGGTAGTGAATATAAAAATCATATTCTGATAGCTCTTCTACCCAATGTGCTTGTCTATTAGATAGCTTCTTGGTGGTGAAGAAGTAACATAGATTAGCATGATCTGTTAGCACCTGAATAGGAAATTTAGTGTCTTGCACATAGTGTCTTCACACTTGAAATAATTTAATAATTACTAATAATTCTTGATTATATGTATCATATCAATATTGTGTTGGATTCAACTTCTTCAAATAGAAGGCAACTGGTAATCAATCTCACCTACATGTTGTAAGTGGATAGATGTCTTCCCACTAACTTCTCTTAGAATCTTGTATATTGCTGGCAGGTTCTGGTTGCACATTCTTAGATAATTGAGAGAGGATCCCAGCAATTCTGAATCCTGAAGCATCCATCTCTACTTGTGTAGGCTTTTTGGGGTTAAAGTGGTTAAGTAACATAGCATCTGCAAAAGCTTGCTTAACTTCTTGAAATGCTATTCAAGCTTGTTCAGTAAATGTAAATGGTTCAGGTTTCTTTCCCTTGATACTGTCTTTTAGCAAGTCTGTTATGGGAGCAGTTATTCTCAAATAAGTGTATATAAACTGTCAATAGAAATTTATGAATCCTAAGAAAACTTGGACTTCTTGAAATGTTTAAGGCTCAGGCCATTCAAGAATAGTGACCACACAGTTTTGATTCATTTGAATTCCATTAACTCTAACCACAAAACCTAGGAACTCTAGTTTCTTTGCAAAGAAAGCACATTTTGATTCCTTTATATAAAGGTTATATTGCTGGAGTCTTTCCAGCACTTGATGTATGTACTTTTCATGGTCTTTCTCATTTTTGGAAAAGATCAGAATATCATTGAGGTAGACTACACAGCAGACATCAATAAGTTCACAAAGCACTTGGTTAATATAGGACTGAAATGTAGCCAGTGCATTGCATAGTCCCATAGGCATTACATAAAATTCAAAATGCTCATATTTCATTCAGAAAGCTGTTTTCCATTCATCACCTTCCTTGATGCAAATATGATAATACACATCTCTAAGATCTAGCTTAGAAAAGTATTTCATCTCACTCAGCCAGTCCATCATTTCTTCAATAAGTGGTAGTGGAGTACAGTCCTTAATAGTTATCCTATTCAAACCTCAATAGTCTATACAAAGTCAAAGACTACCATCCTTTTTGGGTACAAATAGTATTAGAGCTCCAGCTGGGCTTCATGAAGGTCAAATCCAATTTCAAGACTGCATCTCTTCCAAGAATTTTCATAATGTATCCAGTTCTTTCACAGATAAGTTATATAAGGGGCCATAGAGTAGTGAAGTGTCATCAATTAAATTGATTTCATACACCACTTTTTCCACATTAGCCAATTTTGATGCACCTTTTTCTGAAAAGACAGCAGAAAACTTTTTAAATACATTTTATATACATAGATCTAATAAGGACTCCAATGCTCCTATACACAGCATAATCAAGGCCTAACCTGGAGGACCTATATCAATTTCATTACTAGTAATACAATAAACACAGGGTGCATCCTGAATCATTTTTGCAAACTTCTTGGAACTTTCAATAGTTATTTGATCATTAGTGAGGTAATAACATCATATTTGAGCAACCCAATCAATTAGTGGGTTATTCATTAACATCCACAGCATTCCTAGAATAATATCCTCATCTAACATTTTTATAACTTGACAAGGTAAATCTTCTTCATTTGAATGGCCTTCTGAATCAGTAGCTTTTATTAAAATCATCTTTGAACCAAATCAGAAACAAAAATCACCTGTAGGAAATCAAGTCATGCCTGAAATTTCTGGAACTTTCCATTCATACTTAGTGAGATATTTTGCAGCTATGCAATTCACCTGTGACTCAGGATCAAATAGGCAACAAGTCATAACCACACTGGAGGGAGTATTAACAAGCATGGTAAAATAAAGATGAAGGTTCAAGTGTAGTTATTACTGATTGGAAGTATCTTCTATTTGGACTGCAGAGATTTTTAGAACATTCTTGCTGTCCTTTTTCTTCCCTTTATCAAACCAGCAATCCTTTACATAATAACCAGATTTGCCACAATTAAAATAGAGATTCTTATCCTCTCTGTTCTTCTGCTCTTTTGGAGAAATGTTATTAGTAGATTTGGGAGATGGCTTTGAAATGAATCTATCTTACCTACATTTCATACCCTTCTCATTCATGCTGGTAACTATAGGATGCCTGATATTGTGAAAATCAGCATCTGTATCAGCAGATTGGTTTTGCTGAGAAGGTTGTCAGAGTTTCTTCAATTAAGATTAAAGATAAGATGCTAGATTAACTAGCTCTATTCAATCCATTGGAATAATCTGATAATTGTTGATAGTATTCTGAATTGAGGGATGCAGCTTAGCATAAAAAAGCTGTGTTTATAAGATATGAAGGTGATGTTCAAGCTCATTCTAATATTCATTAAAAGAAGCTTTAAAAGCATGAATCAATTGATTCTCTTGTTGAACTAGATTATGAAATCAAGAAGCAGCAAGATAGCCATAATTGCAATGATCCTTAAGTTGATTCATAAGAAACTCTTTGAATTCATTCTAGTTAAACTAGTGTTGTTTTTTTTTGGGTTCAGGTTGAAAAAGTGTCTCTGCGGCCTGCCCAAACAGGTTAGCAGGTTGGGTGGATTGGGTTAAACCTGAAAAGTCAGGTTAGTGGGTTAGTAGAGGGCAACCTGTCTGACCCACTGTGGGTTACCAGAAATAGCTAGCACCAATTTGATCACTAAATTTACCTGATATGGACATTTATGCCTGCATATTTGAAAGTATATATGTACAATACCATTAAGCATGAGCTGATACAGACATATTCACCATGATTCAGTAAAACATAGATGAAAATAAACATTCTTTAATCCAACTAAAGTTTAATTATAACTATCTATAAGTAATAGAAAACAACATGTTATCCTCAAACCCTCAAATCTGATTACAATGCTAACCCACCTAATTCTCAGTTAATAGTTCCTCATCCAAACTGGTACCATGCTTGGTCAATACTCCATCTGAATAAGAATACAAATCCAATTGAGCTAAAATGACTCCTCACATCCTATCCAAAGAAACACCCTATTTACCCTCCTTTTGCAATTCCTCCAGCCATCCTTTAGGTCCATCATTGACTGGGGCATTATTGGCTGGGGACACTGGGCAAAATCCCACCAGTTGTTTAACTGTATCTGCTAGTGGGGGGAGGTTTGCCCACTCTATGATGTCTCATCCAACTAGGGACATCAACTGAGGTCCATCCATATCATATCATTTTGCATGTGAAATGACAAATAGAAGGGTGTCATTATAATTAGACCACAGAAAACAGCATGCCTCCTCAGTAACCTAATGAATACTCTTTATAGTATCTATAGAATTGGTGAAAGCAACTCCATCCTCCACTTACTTCTGAAACTCACAATAATTTCCAAATTGCAAACAATGATCTGAAAGCTTCATTTCAAGCTAATAGTAGAATTAAGGGAAGCATTCCTCCAGTCACAATCAGAAATAGTAAGGCATGCTATGTGGAGGAACAAACTTAAATGGGGGACCTATATCAGCACAAGAATTAATATTATACATCAGTATTCCCAACCTATAATAAGTACAAGCAATGAGCAACATACTTTCATATCAATAAATAGCTCTCTCCAGGTCCAAGGAGTAGGTGGCTTGGAATGAGAGAGCCAACATGAGAATGGTGTTAAGCTCAGTAGACTAATAGTAGGAATATAGAAGCTCCTAATGAATTCAGCAAGGCTTGCAATTAAGATCACAACCATGATCTATTCCCATTAGTAATGATATTGCACTGTAAGTGGACAGAGAAGTACCTTCAGTATTGGCCTTTAACATGTAATTATAGAGATGATGATGGAAGTACTCCTCATCAGTAGAAAAATCTCCTTAAGAAGATGATGGCTGGGGCAGATGTCCACCATCACCAGTCATAGTTGCAGGCTGGGGTGAGTGTCCACTGTTGCTAGCCACAGTTACAGGCTGGGGCAGGTGTTCACCATTGATAGAGATAGTTGCAGGATGAAATGTAGACTCCATGATAGCAGAGATGAACTGAGTTAAAAGACAGGATCAAAAGACAGGGTCAAGAGACAGAGTTGAAAGATAGAATCAAAAGATGCAGATAGAATTCATCAATTTTAGAGAAGAAGGGTAGGTATTTAATCATGCAGACAGACACCTAAGATTCCAATGTAGACTGAGGAAGGAAGGGTGCCAAGTGAGCCATGCATTGCATATAGCTATTACTCTGGGAGAATATGAAGGATTGTCATAACAAGCTTTGATTGATTATACAGCATGCAAGTCACATCTAGAAATATGCACTGTGCTATAATATCAAGCTATCTCATAGTAAAGGCATAATCCTCAGGCATTCATTCACAGACTTCAAGGAATAATGAAAGACCTTCAATGCAGTAACCTATATTAAACTTTAGTTTAAACTAATAAAGTGTGATTATGCATGAGAGGTATGTAGCATGCTAAGACAATATATAAAAATCTGATATGTATAATTCCAACTTAAGTTCAACAGTAAATCCTTATGAAATTAAAGCATAATAACCAGCTACACCAATTTCCATTTTCTTGCTCCCTCCTCCAAATTAGCCTGTACCTATGACAATGGATAGTCTAGACTTTCCCTGGTCATCTCATAGATTACTTCCAATCTATTCAAAGAATAGCTCTCTCTTTCTTCTCTATGCTTATCTCTATCCCAAGTAAATTCATCATCATCTTCAGAATTATAGTCTGATTGGTGGAACTCCTCATCAGAAGACTCATGCAATACTGGATATTCCCCTGGTGAAAGGTATGACTTTGTAGTTGTCTCTCAAGCTGCCTTCCTCCACTCTACTCTATTGCATGCATTCAGGGACATGAACATTGGTCCATTCATACTGTATCAGCTGGGGCAATTAATATAGAATGGAAGGTTGACATCAGGAAAGATTTATAGAAACTTAAGTGCCTTCTTACCAACCTAACAAATAGTGTTCATTATAACAGCATAGTTCTAAAAAGCTCCCCCATAGCCCATTTACTCTCTAAGCTGATAAAACTTGGGAAACATATCATAACCCTCTCCAACTATACATCTAAGGGAATGGCAGAAGTCTGAGAAGCATTCATGTAGCTGTAAATCAAGTAAATGTAGCTGTGAAGCATAATACACAGATGGAAATGATAAATCAGGTGGAGAGTTCATCTCTACCTAATATATCAGTAATTACATTCAACAATAGTAGGATCTAAAGAGAAACTAACCTTCATAGCCAAGAATGTATGTCTCAAGGTCATGAGTGTACTCCACTTGTTGATGTAGGGTAAATGCAAGAACAGTGTTCAGCTCAGTAGTCTAATAGTATCAGTATAGAATCTCCCATTTAACCATGCAAACTTTGCAGTTAAGATCACAATCATGTTCTAAACTCTCATCAGCAAGAAATATTACAAGATAAGTAGATGATGTATACAATACCTTCCATATTAGTGTTTTGTGTGAAGATAAAGAGTTGATGATGGAACTACTCCTCATCAGTCACATAATCTTTACACTAATATGAAGGATGGGGTGGGGAATCCACATTAGAAGATGTGGCTGATGGATGTGTAGTAGGCAGCATTTCTATTAAGAAAGAAGATGGATTGGGAGGGACTGGCATTTCAGTTGAGGCAGGAGATGCATGGGTGATAGATCATGATGAATTTAGCAGGGAAATATGGTATTATTTAACTCCCACAGACAAACCTGGGGAATTCCAATTGAGACTGGAAGCCTAATGCTTTAACAAATTGAAATAGAATGTAATAATGAACTTTAGTTCTTTATGTAATCTGCAAGCCATAGAGATGAAACCAGTCTTTATTATGAGATCTTTCTTGAGGATGCTTGAAAGGTTGCAGATTGTAATTAATAAAGAGATGTGTTAAAAATTACAATCAATGAATTGAACTTCTATTTAAAGTAACAAAGTGTGATTATGCACAGGATCTATCATGTTCCAGGAGCATGTGAAGTTAATCAACAAAACAAATATGGTAGGCATAATAATAGTGACTGTTCAATATAGTCTTTGAATATCTTTATCTCAAAGATTATAAGTGAATCCTACAGGCAGAGCATGATATTATCTTAAAAAGCCTTTTATAAATGAATGTTACATCACACAACTGATGTGGATCAAGGTATTTCCATAAAGAAGAATAATATGCATTATTATTATCATAATTAATTCTGATTGGGTAACCTTCATTACATTCACAAATATATATATATATCTAGATCATTGTTCTCTGATCATATAATAAAGCTATTAGTGAAGGTGTTCTTCAATGCAAATACAAATTAAACATCAAAGAATCTAAGTTCAATAATGAAATCTACCATAATAAAGAATGATTCCACAGTTAAACACATTATATTCTTTACTCTGTGTAAAAGACATTAATAACCAGGTAACAATGCCACTTTATTGATGGTGTTTACCCCACTAGTTATTTCAATGATAACATACATACTAATTTAAGAAGTAAACCACACCAGAACATAAATCACAACAAGTAAGCTAGTCAGATATAAGGCAGGCTCAACATCTTCCTCTCTTAATTTTCTTTCCCTTAGCAACCTATCTTGTTTATTTACCCCACCCCCCTTGTTTTTCTTATCTACCCTGATTTGATAATTCAACTGAGTTCAACTCTCTAATTGCTGATTCTAGGTAAGTCTAAAATTCAACTTTAGTTCTATTTTTATACTTCTTAGAATCTTCAATACTGATATTCAACTTTGATTGGATTCAATCCCTACCCTACTATGATAGCACAGCCAACTACTACAAATGATATAGCTATGAATGATCTGCAGGCCTCATCTACAAGTAGTGACTTCAGTAGCTCTTCTAAATTTGAGTAATCAATAAATGACAACAGAGCACACAATGATCATCATGTTGATCATGGACTGGCCATGCTATTTATTAGTGATAATCAATAAGATTCTAATATTAATGACATTTCAGTTAATCATAACAAAATCTTTATTAAGTCTACACTTCTGGGAATGACAATTGTTGACATTCAGAGTTTGAACCTAGAATGACTGGGGACAGTGTAGAACTACAACATGTCTGAAGAACACATCATTAAATTAATCACCTCCTTTTACAAAAAGGGCATTGACTAGTATGAAGTTAATACCCATTTTAAGGCTTCAATTCAACATGCTAATTTTGATGCTCTTGTCAAGCAATTCATCAAGAAGAACAGCAGTGATATCAGAAGACAAGTAGTCAATCAAATTAAAACTATTATTACTCATGACCTCAAGCAAATGATATATCTCAATCTCCTAGTTTCAATTGATCAGAACTCTCTAATATTAGAGGCTGAACAACACCATCACTATACATTGATTCAGCATAATGATAAGATTAATATACCTGATGCACTAGTCTCAGATGATGTAAGTTTCTCTTCCTCATGAATATTAAACTTCAGTTGAATACTGATACAGCTAAATTCAGGCATATCTTTAGTGTTGCAAATTCTATGATGCCTAAATCCTGTACAGCAATTAGAATGCACTGAACTCCCTTAGAGCTAATAAATATAATATGTACCAGCCAAGCTCCAACAGCAATAGTTTCCAGGCAATTACTCTCAGCCTTAAGGCTAAGAATATCAATGAATGAAGCAAACTACTAAAGAATAAAACCACTCTCACTTACTGAATTATGACTACATTCAGGATAAATATCAACAACAGTAGGCATTGAATGACAGTTTTGTGAAATAATAATTTGCACCCAGTCTTTACAGGTTATATTACATCTTTGTATGGACAGAAAACTTTCTCAATCACCACTGCAGATAAGATTGTGGGATACAAGATGGATCAGGTTAGTTACATTCAAAGGTTTTCATCACATACTTGAATATCAATATTGAACTTAAGTTAGTTTTGGAATCCCATCTTCAAGCATCACATGTATTTCTTGACTCTCTCATTTAGCAATCATCTTTCAAAGGTCAATAAATCAGACCTACTCCAACTAATGTCCTTTGATTTGCCACTTCATGATGATGATCTTCATCCTCTGTTCTTTCCAGATGTTAGCAATATGACAGCTCACATTCTCAAGAGAAAATTGGCAGTTAAGAACAAATATTTCATGAGCAAAGAAGAAGGGCACTGTTTACCACAAATAAGACTGGCTTTTATATAGCACAGTAAATAGTACACAACTCATCATCCTAGTTTTCTAAGCTGTGTTTCAGATGAGCAGTATCAGCAAATATTTATGAAGATTCAATAGGTATCTCATGAGATCAACAATGTCCAGATGTGGCCTTCAATTCTTTAGACACTCAATCTGATTATAAACCCCCTTTAAAAGTTATTACCTCACATTATATTTTTTATCATCTCCAACTGGATCATACCAGCCAATTCATCTCATGAGTACCATTCTTTCCAGTGGCCAAACACAATTTCAATAATTCTTAACAATAATGATGATGAGGTATATGAGAGAGCTGTGGGTCTCATTGCAGCACTCTGAATGTATATTTCCACCTCAAATAATGCATTCTCTATGTCAGTTTTCCATAACCAGGTAAGTAAAGTTAAACTTAAGTTCAATTTCAGCATGTTAATATTCACAGTTCAAACTGCCCTCTGGCTATATTATCAACCCCAATTGTAGGACTGATAGTGATGAGATAATTGCATACCAGTCAAAGTTTACTTAACCCCATTGGAGGCAGTTGATCTCAATCTGTAAGGAGCATCAGATATTACTATTTACAGGCTGTATGGATGTATTCAACAGTGTTGATAAGCTTGTAGATTTCTCTGCTAATCAACATCATTTTATTTCATTTTCTAATCAATGATCTAAAATGAGATGAAATTGACTACCTTGTGAGGTGTCCAGATTGCAGATTCACAGATTATAAATAACTATGAGTTGAATAAATACAAACAGCTGATCAACCTCAGAGTCAAAGAGCAACTCCACAGTGAGAGTGCTGTTTTCAGGGCTATTTTCTAATACCATCACCTCAAGCAGCTGCTGATCAACACCCTGTGTTATAAATTCTCCCCTGTAGTACATACTAAGAGCCATCAGGCCCTACTTTTCACTTCTCAGGTAAACTCTTTATCTACCTACTGTTATTGATATTAAACTTTAATTGATTTAACTTGATTATTATGGTTACTAACTTGATTCAAAACAGCTACAACTAGATTCTGCATGAGAGGATGTTCTGCAATATGAGGCTATCATTTCAAATACTGGGTAGTAATGCACCCCAGAAAATATAGCTGAGGATCTAGCACAGTTCACCCTTAATTATCATACAGTTCAACACATCATTGAAGGTCATATAAGAGTAGAGCCACTACTCCTTAATGAAAGCTAGTTACATTCAGAGAAAATCCAAGATAACTCTGAGTTACTCATTAAGTTAAGAAGATATATAGAGACATTAGAGGAGGTTCCCAGGCACAGCCTTCTGAAGTGATGTGGCCCCAGCAAGAAGGTCTCCACCAAGAAGATAAAGAAGGCCAACAATAATATAATCAAGAAACCCACTATCTCCCCTCAGAAAAAGTAAAAGACATCATAGAGCAAGCCTAAGGACAATGAGCCTGTCTTAGATAGGGCAGAATCAGCATAGGATGAAATGAGAAGTCCTGTACCCACTATTACTCCCACATTAATAAAGAAGGGTGGAGGGGCTAAAGAGGCCAAAGCACCTAAGAGGGCTAAAGCACCTAAGGGTGGTGCTGCAACACATAAGGCTTCTACACAAGATACAAAGAATTGATGCAGTTCACTAAGTTGTTTGCTCCTTTATTTATTCTTAATATAATAAGCTGGGCTTGCAGGATGGATGATTCAGTTGTCTTTAATGACTGAGTGTATAGTTTTACAAGACATGAGAAGGTGCATCTGAAGGTCATTAATGTTGTTTGTCTTTATTTTTTTACATCCACCTGAATTGAACTTCAGTTCAATGTTGATCATGTCAATTAGTGGTTTAATATGTTGTTCTCTGCAGAAGGATTAGATGTTCATAGGATGATCTGATTGTATGCTCTTTCTAGTTAGTTAAATTGATTGAATTAATATTTCATTTCTTTTTCTTCTTGATCCAGTGCCATTAACAGGGAGGCTTCTATTAATAGCTATTCATCTAGTTTCAAATCAACTATTAGTAACTGAAGACAACCTGACATGTCTATTCATACTGGTATACATAATACTCTTCCTCTTTCTGTAGTTTTCTCTTTTTCATTTTTTTTTTCAACCCAAGAAAAAAAAGGCATCACATAAATATTCAGTAATCCCTATCTCTTAAATATATTAATTCAACTTAAGTTCAATTATCTCTCATCCTCAGTCTATAACTATCTACTCATTTAATTATATTTATCTTCCTCATCTGAAAGTTTATCAGTTCATTCTATATTATGCCTTCATCCACCATATCATCCAGCTCTATGTTCTTCAATGGCAGGAACCAACCATCACCAGATCAATCCACTTCAAGCTCAGTGGTCCAGAAAACACCAACAGTCCCTCCAGGCCAGTTAGATCACACTAACACAGTTAGTCTTAGTAGCTTACTGGCTAATAATCATACATCTCAATCAAATAGAGTACTACCTGGACTGATCATTATCATCAGCAGAAATCACAGCAAGTATTGTGTCATTCTTAACAAGGAGAATCATCTGGATTTCCTTCAGTGATAAAAGACCACAAAATAGCTAATTACCCATCTCAAGCTCACTGAGAAGATAGCTGCTTGAGGTTCCACATGACAAACAAGTCAGATGTGGAGGAAATTCAATGAGGCAGCAACATATCCTAATGGGGTCCTAAAGGTGTAGTGTATACATTGCAGCCAGCTTATGGCCAATCCAACCCCAAAAAACCATGGCATAAAGACCCTTAGTTGTCATCTCAAGAAGTATGCTACTCAAATCCAGAAACAGAGCAAGTCACAGTACAAACACAAAATGATAGAGTTCTTTGCCTGGGAGGATGTAAGTTTTTCTATTTCTTGCTATTCAATTAAAGTTTCAACTAACTATTAGCTAGAAAGTAAATACCTGTTCAGTCCTGAACAAGGAGAATCTTCTGGCTCAGCTAGTTAAGATAATCATCACCACTTAGACTCTATTTAACATTATCTATCATTCAGAGTTCAAGTAGCTGATTCAGATGGCAGCATCCAATCCATTCTTAGGGATTCTCACTCAACAGACTGTCACAAACCATCTACTTGTAAACTCACAGAAGATTGTAATAGATCAGCTGGAGAAATTATCTTCAACCTCACAAATCTCAATCAGTATTAACTGCTGAATATCATTCTACAGAAATCTCTCCTTCATGAGGATACTTGATCATTTTATCTCTAAGGATTGGCAACCTGTGGATATGCTACTTGGTTTTGAGTATATTTATGGATCACATACTGGTCAGGAGCTGGTAAATCTCATCTTAAAATGTGCAGATGAGTATCACCTTAGAGGTTGAATCTTAGCTAATACAACTAACAATACAGAGAATAATGACACACTCACCCAGGCACTCTTCTAGGTAATATGAACAAGCCAGTTAACCTCACAGTTTATTGATTTAGAGTTGTAGAAGTTAGGGATGAACCAGCATGTCCCTTGCCTAGTATATATATTTCAACTATATTTAAATGTCATCTTCCAATAGATTGACATAAATGCCCAGGAGGAACTGAATTCTACCCTAGATGATGACCTTTTTGATGAGAATATTAGTAGCACTTTATAAAAGATATAAAGTGTTTTACTTCTGAACCTAATGATCTTTCTGACTGTTTCATTTTCATCAAGACTTATTAGTTTACTCAATTTATCTATCACTTCCCACAATAAGTCTCTTATTTTAAGAAATGTCAGCTCAAGTTCTCTCACACAATAGCACTCACAGTGCAAACTGATTGCCCTACACAATGAGACTCAACATACCTTCTATTGAAACAGCTACTGAAGCTTTGAAAGGCTGTGGACTACTTTACTCTCTATTATGATTTTACAGACTATCCTCCCTCTTTCTCAGCTACTGAGTAGAAGCAAATTACTTATCTTGTGAATATCTATTTAGTATTTAGAAGTCTGATAAACAGTCTGTCTCAGAAAAAGAAGTCCTTCCTTTCTCATGTGTTTCACATGTATAATTATCTTTTCAACCTCCTTGGATTCATCAAACATGCTCTCTCCAGGAAACACTGTGCTTAGCATGATTAACTCTGAAAGGGTATTCAGAATGCAACAACCAAGTTACACTAGTACTACTTAAAGACAAATGGGAACCATAGCTATCTTTATGCCATGGCAATATATCTCCATCCAGGCCTTAAACCATTGGAGTTCCACAATAGTGTCTAGTTGGATGACAATGTGGACTGGTACAAGGAATACCTGAGTGTCTTTATGAAGATGTATCAACTATATAAGGGGAAACTGACACAGGAATCAATGACAGGTTCATTCCCTTAAGGTCATAAAAATGTTCAGAAGCACAAGCATGGGCACATCACACTGGAGAAAGTTTTAAACAATGTGGATCAACACTGCAAATATAAATATAGATCATCCAGTTGAAGTCATCCTCCCCCTATAATCTTATCATAAGAAATTGAGTAGTATCTCAATGAAGATATGTTTTTCTCCTTCTAATCATATTGAACTTAAGTTCTAATTCATTGTTTAGAGTTAATGAAAAACATATTGCTACTTAACTACTAGAAATAGAGATAAGCACAGTTTCCCATCCTCACCTATATTGCATGTGACATCCTGGCCATGCAGAGCAACACAATAAAGCTAGAATGTACATTCTCAATTTCCCATCAGGTCTGTGCATACCTTTAAAATCACCTGCAACCATCAACTATTCAAGCCATCATGCTCCATTATATGGGTGACTAGTGCTAGATGTGGAAGGCATTCATCCCACCTCCCAGTACATATATGGGTGATGGGGTATATATGGGGGATGATGGGTCAGGCAATGAGGATGAGGAGAAAGATGATGAACTCTCAGATAATTACATATCAGACTTTAATGATTTGGATGAAGTTGTAGATGAGGTTGAGAGCCAGGATGAGGGAAAGATGATGCTCAGATAGAATACCTTATCAACTAATATTCTCCTGAGAAAGCTTTATCATCTCTGAAGTGCATTGTACAATGCAACACTATCTTAGCAGCTTATCCCCCAGATGATGATTAACAACAATTATCTTCTTCCATCTACCCCATCACAGCTCAATTCACCCTGTTGTTCACAGTGGACACCCTGAAAAGTAGAACTGGAGGATTTCATTTCACATTAGATTACTTGAGGGAGTAATAGACCTAGATTGTAGTGCTTTTCATTTATTTTAGACAGTATTTTTCTCCTCTAATATGTTTTGGGCTATTAATAGTTAATAAATACCATTTCATTTATCTTTTAGCACTTGGTTAATAATAATTCTTCTGGCACTACAGTGAAAAAGACTAATGTGATGGATGGAACTAAAGTTCAATTCTTGCACATAACAGTACTGTATTAATATAACTTAATTAAATCTTGAGGTGAATTTATGTATGTATAACTTTATTTTTCAAACCCAGCAGGTTTGAAAAAATTAATTGGGTTTGACTCTGAAAACTCAACATAAGAAAAAAAAAAACAGCAGTAAGTAAACCCACCCAAGTGAGGCTTTTTTTTTTTTCAGGTTTGAAACCCAGTAGGTTCACAGGTCAAGTTTACAACACTAAGTTAAACATTATCTCTTCATAACATAATTCTAACTCCTTAATACTCTAAGTCATCTCAACTGTTTCTCATAGCCATGTCACAGCATACAGGACACAGGCATGATTGCAAGAGAATTTTTCAGAAGCTAACTCATATTTGTGTTCAAGAAAACAGGTAAATATATGATACTCATTGATAGATTTTCTATAATAAGGTGTTGAATCACCCATCTTAATATCATGATATTTAGGAAGGGTGATCTCTTCTCATAAGGTCTTTATAGGTTTATTATGAGTAAAAATAGTATAACTTAATAAGTTATTCAGTTCAGATGCCTCAGAGTCAGAAGGAGTAGAGGCATCACAATTAGAGTCATAAATCACTGTAACTGGCTTTGGCATCAACATGCTACTAATAGCTTGCCTCTGTAATGATCAGAGGAGCAATTCAAACTTGTAAGACTAGATGGCAGAAACTCATCACCACTTCATATAATAAGCATAGTAGAG
This sequence comes from Emmonsiellopsis sp. PD_33, assembly GCA_032988165.1. NCBI lineage: Eukaryota > Fungi > Ascomycota > Eurotiomycetes > Onygenales > Ajellomycetaceae > Emmonsiellopsis > Emmonsiellopsis sp. PD_33. Next base: position 58,643 of record JANTQF010000092.1, read on the forward strand.
ATGGTTCCACTTCAACCTTGAGGAGTAAGAGTGGATCAGGATATAAAGGTAAACTGTTTAGTAGCATATAGAAATAGAATGAAGTAATACTAATAGATAGGATTAATTAAGAAATAAATTACTAATCCTCAGAATGCTAGGGATCAGCCTGTTCTATATACAGGTATAGGTGGCAATGCAACTACACCACCCTGACATTAATAATACACATATGCCAGCCCAATGCAGCTTGCTATAGAGTCAGAGAATAATCAAATCAACCTGATTGTTAATATAGTATAGTAGGCTTCCAGACTCAGCATGCCATTATAACATCAAGGCTGATAAAGATTGCATACAAGTAGTACAATACATAGCTTAATTATATAAAATCAGTAATAATAATGTAAACACTCTAATAGGTTACTAAAATAAGAAAGAAGTATCATTCTATATGATTAAAAAGATGATAATATAGTGAATCAGATAGAAGATTAAGTGGCTACAGAAACTAGTAATAACACTAGAAAAACTCTTAGATGTACTAGATAATCTTAAGGTAGTATTATAACTAATATATCTATATAATATCAAACCTATAGATACCATGGCAATACTGAACAAGTAGTCTAGCACAGAGATGTAATATAATGATATGCAAGGCCTGCTTGATGAAGAATTATATATAGCTATTAATGAACTCACTGGGTACACCTATAATTACTTAATTAAGTCTACACTAACCTTATTTGCTAGCCTCAAGGCTCTCAATATAGCTCTCTGGAAAGATGTCACACTTACTTATACCTATGCTATATAATGGCTCATTGAACTGCTCAGTATTAAAGAAAAGGAAGCAAAGGAGATCCTTGTAGTTGCTAAGAAATATGAAATACCCTACTATGAGGTGTGCTATATAGATAAAGACTGTTTTGAAAAAAACCTAAGAGAATTTATTATAGAGAAAGAATAATAATGAAAGTTAATATCATAAACACCTCTAAGTCTCCATACTTTATAATGACTCAGCTATGAAGTGTAGAGATCACTATGAGAATAGAGAGTAAGATTTTTTTTTTCACTTAATATATTATTCATTATTATATTATACATTATAAGATCTCATGTTTTATTTGTTGGCTCTACAATTCTATATGTAACTACTATAATGAGAGTATTGTATGTCTTTCTGAAAGGGGCTACTTATTATATGTACATACTTCATATTATAGAATATCTATAGTACTTAGTCACCTACATAGCTTAGTCAGGCCCTGTGGTATAAATAGCTATGAATAGCCCAGGAATGTAGTAAATATAACCTTATTCTATGTAATATTTTGATCTCAAGTTATCCTAATTACAATGACTTGTAATTAAAGACCTAAAATTGATATAGATATAATATGACTACTATAAGGCTCTTATTAAACTGTATCAATTTTTTGCTAGAGATGTATATAATTTTGATGAGATAGAGTTTCAAGAAGGATAGAAATACAGTAAATATATTATTATATGATATTTAAATATTATTAAAGTTATACCTTTATTATATTCTTATATTTTAATAATAATAATTGAGTGTATTTTAACTGATAAAGATGTTATTTCTCTTCTTATAATTTTACCAGATAAGATCTATATGAAAGATTAATATATGCAAATATCCCTACTAGAGATCTATACTATAGTAGTCTCTGATACAGGCTTTTTGAATGATAATATAAGCCTCTAGTAGATCAAGCACTTTAATAAGTACATAAAGGCCTATTAAATTAATAGTTATTATCTTCTTTTGATGGATAATCATGGCTTTCATATGACCTATAAATTTCTATAATATTATAATTAAAATAATATAATTATATATGGATTCTCACCTCATTTTATGTATATTCTGCAGCCTCTAGATGAACTGCTGTTTCAATAGTATAAACACTTTTATTTAAAAATGGTCAACTCTATGGCTCATAGTAGATTTAAGAACTATAAGTAATACTAGTTTTTATATGACCTACCTGAAATTTGGAAATAAATATTCAAATCTAATACAATTAAGGTAGGATTTTCTAACTGTGATATTTTCCCATATAATCCTACTATTATTCTTAATAAGTTGTAAAAATAGATATCTAAGCTATCTATTTTATAAATTTATAAGAAGGAGTTAGATTCTGATCTCCTTACATCATCCTTCTAACTATCCTTACTAAAAACTGTATAATGCCTGTAGTACTAAATAATTACTATTCAGAAGAGCCTCTAGGATGTTCAAGATACACTGAATTCACCTAGTATATCTTAATGACTTGATAAAATCTTTAAAGGTAGTCTTTTACAGGCAGAGTTGAATGCTTAATAGAAGGTAGAAATGAATGAGCTTCTTAGAGCAAATAAGTATTATTATATGAAGAATTTAAGGTGCTGAATCAACTTAAAGAGTATAGTAAGAGATATTCTTATAATTTGTGATGTGAATTGTAAAATTACAGAGTGTAAGATAGCTGAGGTGGTGAAAAAGGACAGGCAGGGGGAGGGGCAGGGAGGGAAGTGAACTACTGCCTGGGTGTCTAGCCCAATACAATCTGATATTGAATGTGAGGTTGATAGAGATTTGGAAGAAGCAGGTAGATAGGATGAGAATAATGGGTTATTTATTATAGATAGAAGGGGGGATCTGTCCCTACAGCCCATTTAATTGACATCTTATTTCATTTTTATGATTATGGTGTTTTTATGATTACAGTGTGGTGCACCTAGAAGAGGTGCAGTGGCTGCTGAGAGGTGCTGCAGGCCGCCAAGGACTGCAGTGTAGGCATGATTATGATGTTCCGACTGGTCGAAAAAACAGACTGCAAACAAAGCAAACACTATGTTGATATTGATGATATTGAAGACCAGCATTAATCCGCCGGAGTAATTTGCATTTGCGTTCCATCCCTGCGTCCATTCGTTTTCTCCCCCCATCAAACTTCGCGGGGAGTTACACATATAATCTCCCGATTCCTTCCACAATTGATCGCCTCACATCTATACACCCCGTTTGATTGCACGATGCATCCCCGCCCCCCTCTACCCCCCTCTACCCCCCTCCGCCCCATCCTCCACACACGCATACGCACCCGCATTTCCCGCCCCCGACACCTCTCCACCAACCCCCCTCCTCCTCCTCCAAACCCCTCCCGCACCCGCACCCGCGCCCGCCTCGAATCCTTCAACGCCCGCCTCCCCCGCTTCCTCAAACCATACACCACCCCGCTCCTCAACGCGCCCGTCACGCACATAACGTCCTTCCTAATCCTGCACGAGATCACGGCCATCGTGCCGCTGTTCGGGCTTGCGGGCTTGTTCCATTATGCGGGGTGGATACCGGCGCTGGGGAGTGGGGATGGGGCGGTGGACGAAGGGGTGAGGAGGTTTGGGCGGTGGTTACGGCGGAAGGGGTGGGTGGGGGCTGAGGCGGAGGGAGAGGCTGAGAGGGAGGTTGAGGAGGGTGTGATTGCTGCTGGGGAAGGGGGGAGGGTGGTGGTAGGTAGGGATAGGGATACGGCGGATAATGGGGTGCGGTTGATTTTGGAGTTTGCGACGGCGTATGCGATTACAAAGGCTTTGTTGCCTGTGAGGATTGTGCTGAGTGTGTGGGCTACGCCGTGGTTTGCGAGGGGGGTGTTGGGGCCTGTCGGGAGGGGGGTGGGGAGGGTGTTTGGGAGGGGAAGAGCTGGGTGAATGGGTTTTGATTCTTGGCTACGGATGGAATGATTGATTGATTGCATGGATGGATGGATGTTTGGAGTTCCGAATTGGTACTTTTTTTTTGACATGGTATCCACGGTTAGTGGTTGGATTTGTTTGAACTAGGAGATATCAATTGTGAGTAAAAATGCCTTCCGTCACAATACCCAATCTCCCAAACTTGTCTAATTTTTGTATTGTCATGTCATTATCTCATTTAGATGTTGTTGCGAAGCAGAAATCTACTCGTAGATCCAGCTGGCCTGGCTCTGCTGGTAGCTGACAACCTCACCCTCCTTGAACCAGAGGGCGATCTCCTTCTTGGCGTTCTCGACGCTGTCGGAGCCGTGGCAGACGTTGCGGCCAACATCCTATGCAATTGGTTAGTGTGTTGTATGGCCGGGAGTTGGTAGTTGAAGGATTGTTGAACTTACGATGGCGTAGTCGCCACGGATGGTGCCAGGGGCAGAGGCAAGGGGGTTGGTGGCACCGAGGATGGTACGGCCGGTTTTGACGGCGTCCTTGCCCTCCCAGACCATGGCGCAGATAGGGCCGCTCAGCATGTCTAACAAAGCATCAGTATAATGTGTTGGCAACGAATACGCGTGAAGGGTGGGGAGATGGCGGGGTAGCGCACAGGAAACGAGGCCCTTGAAGAAAGGCTTGCTGGAGAGGTCCTCATAGTGCTTCTCGAGGTGCTCCTTGGAGGGAGTGACGAGCTTGATGGCGGCAAGCTTGTATCTATGTTGTTATTAGGACCATGGTGCGGTGCGCGTGGGTTGGGAGGGGCTTACCCGCGCTGCTCGAAGCGGGTGATGATGGGGCCAACGAGTCCACGCTGGAAAAAGGAGTAAATGTCAGCGATCGGTTTCCAATTTAATTGCCGTCTCGAGGGATTATTCCCCGGTTGAGGAGCGTAGAGGCGTTATTTCGCCTTCGTACCTGGACACCATCGGGCTTGATGGCAATGAAACTGTAAGAAATGGTATTAGTATCAGCGCTTCAAAAAAGGCCTAGGAGGAAGGATTTGGAGCAATAAACCCACGTTTGTTCGGTAGACATGGCGAAGAAGTTGAGGTGACACAAAAGACCTGTTCAAGGGCTTGTTTTGCAGATTCAATGGCTGATGGAGGGGAGAAAAATCGAGTTGTGTGTTGGCGGCGGGGAGATTTTCTTAGAGGCGGCATCGGGCACAAAATCCTAGTGGGGGTGTTTGCTGTGTTTGCTCGGCCGCTGAGTCAGCAGTTTCCGTCGAGGTGTCAACACATCCAATGGAGAGCTGTGACCTCACCTCGTCTACATCACGCCAGAACAGGGTGCAATTGGGGTTCCCGTGCCGCCACATACACACTATTGGATTGCTACAGCTGTATGCCACGGAGGATATTGTTCTCTCCATGAGCTGGCCACAACCGTCCCTCGTTTAGACCATTGGGTTAGCCGCTCTGCTCGCTACGAGAGCATACTGCACATCCGCCCTCATGGCGCCGCACAGGCCTTCGTCCACTGGATGGACCTTGTGCCTGGCACTCCTTACTATCCTCGCATGCCTAGTTGTCCCTGGAGGTATGTCTTGGGTGCCATAGTTAGGCTCGCTAAGCTCGAATTCTAACGCATTTATCTGCTTTAGTTACGGTCAAGCACGAGAACTTCAAGAAATGTTCACAATCTGGCTTCTGCAAGCGGAACAGAGCCTATGCCGATTCCGCATCGAATAAAGGCTCGTCGTGGGCAGCTCCATACCAACTCGAAGCGGACTCTATTAAGTTCTCGGATGGCCAACTGCTGGGAACAATTGTTAAGACCACGGAGACCAACGAGAAGGTCAACCTCCCTCTGACCGTCTCCTTCCTTGAATCCGGTGTTGCCCGCGTCACATTGGACGAGGAAAGGCGGATAAAGGGAGATATTGAACTTCGACATGAGAGCAATGCGAGAAAGGAACGTTATAATGAGGCTACCAAGTGGGCACTAGTTGGAGGACTGAAGCCCAGCTCGTCAGCTGAACTTATTAAAGAGACGGAACCCGGGGTTACCAAGGTCTCTTACGGTCCCGACGGAAAATTTGAGGCAGTTATTAGACACTCTCCGTTCGAGGTACACTTCCAAAAGGATGGTGAGACGCACATCCAACTCAACGATAGGGGACTGTTGAACATGGAGCATTGGAGACCAAAGATTGAAAAATCCGGGGATGACGATGAATCAAAGCCACAAGATATCGACGACAGCACTTGGTGGGAGGAATCGTTCGGCGGTAATACTGATTCGAAACCAAAGGGACCGGAGAGTATTGGGTTGGATATCACATTCCCCGGTTACAACCATGTCTTTGGGATTCCAGAACATGCTGATTCTCTTTCTTTGAAAGAAACGAGGTAATGTAATTTCCGCCCAACTGGCATTAACATTTGCTGACATGACTCTGAAGGGGTGGAGATGGGCAGCACACGGAGCCATACCGCATGTATAACAGTGATGTGTTCGAGTATGAACTCAAGAGCCCCATGACGCTTTACGGATCCATTCCATTTATGCAAGCACACCGCAAAGGATCCACGGTGGGCGTGCTGTGGCTCAATGCAGCGGAGACTTGGGTCGACATCGTTAAGTCTAGAGCCTCAACGAACCCCCTTGCGCTGGGTGTCAGTGGCAAAACCAGTGCCCAAACTCATTGGTTCTCTGAAAGCGGCCAACTCGATGTTTTCGTGTTCTTGGGACCGACGCCCCAAGCACTCAGTAAATCGTACGGAGAGCTCACTGGTTATACCCAGCTACCCCAGCATTTTGCCGTCGGATACCATCAGTGCCGCTGGAACTATGTTACGGACGAGGATGTCCGAGATGTCGATAGGAAATTCGACATGTATCAAATCCCCTATGATGTCATTTGGCTGGATCTCGAATATACCGACCAAAAGAAATATTTCACCTGGGATCCCTTGACCTTCCCTGACCCTGAGGGCATGCAAAAGCAGCTAGATGATTCAGAACGCAAGCTCGTTATAATTATCGATCCCCATATTAAAAACGAAGGCAATTATCCAATTGTGGAGGAATTGAAGTCGAAAGACCTCGCCATTAAGAACAAAGAGGGGAATATCTACGACGGCTGGTGTTGGCCTGGGTCGTCGCATTGGGTGGATTGTTTCAATCCAGCCGCAGTCTCGTGGTGGACTTCTCTTTTCAAATACGACAAATTTAAGGGCGTTCTTGCCAATTGTTTCATCTGGAATGATATGAACGAGCCATCGGTTTTCAATGGCCCTGAAACGACCATGCCGAAGGATAATATGCACCACGGTGGATGGGAACACCGCGACGTTCACAACATCAACGGCATGACATTCGTCAATGCCACTTATAATGCGATGCTGGAACGTAAAAAGGGGGAGCTACGCAGACCATTTATCCTGACGCGTTCATTTTACGCAGGAACGCAAAGACTGGGAGCCATGTGGACAGGCGACAACCAAGCTAGTTGGGACCATCTTGCGGCATCGTTCCCTATGGTTCTCAACAATGGCATCGCTGGATTCCCCTTTGCAGGAGCCGACGTTGGTGGATTTTTCGGAAACCCAAGCAAGGAGCTCCTTACAAGATGGTACCAAACCGGTATCTTCTATCCTTTCTTTCGTGCTCACGCACACATAGACACGCGTAGACGGGAGCCATACTTGGCTGGAGAGCCTTACATGAGCATCATTACTCAGGCATTGCACGTGAGATATCAGCTCCTTCCAGCCTGGTACACTGCATTCCACCAAGCTTCCGTCGACGGTTCCCCGATTGTTCAACCCCAGTACTATGTCCATCCTGAAGATGAGGCCGGCTTCGCGATCGACGACCAATTGTACCTTGGATCCACAGGTCTACTTGCCAAGCCAGTTGTGACGGAAGGCGCCACGAGCGTGGACATTTATATTGCGGATGACGAAGAATACTACGACTATTTTGATTACACGGTCTACCAGGGAGCGGGTAAGAAACACAATGTCCAAGCGCCGCTGGAGAAGATCCCTCTCCTCATGCAAGGCGGCCACATCATCCCACGAAAGGATCGCCCTCGCAGAAGCAGCGGCCTCATGAAATGGGACCCATACACGCTAGTGGTTGTGCTGGACATAAACGGTCAGGCCGAGGGTACTCTGTACGTCGACGATGGCGAAACATATGACTACGAAAAGGGTGCTTTCATCCACCGCCGCTTCTCCTTTGCCGATTCGGCATTGTCGACCCAGGATATCGGGGCTAAGGGTACTAAGACTGGCGAGTACCTAGCGACGATGATTGGGGTGCGTGTAGAGAAAATCATCGTCGTCGGTGCCCCTAGTCAGTGGAAAGATAAGTCGAGCGTTCTCGTCATGGAGGAAGGTTCATTCTCTGCAAGCCAGGCTAGCTTGCAGTGGCATGCTCAGCAGGATGGCAAGGCGGCCTATGCCGTGGTCAAAAACCCGGGAGTCTCGATTGGAAGTTTGTGGAAGATTGGTTTCGCATAAGCGCGTTTTCATTGCCTGTTCGTGATGGTGTGGGATGTTCTGTGGGGTGTATTGTCTCTGCATAGATATTATTGGCCTATTTGCAATTTGGATATAGATATTATCTTGTTTTCTTCCTCTTTATTTTCCCAGCGTCGAATACCCATTGATCCAAACCCATTTAAAGCCTGTTATTGGTTCAACGTTGAAAACATTTGTTCGTCTCTTCACTTCACAAGCTGCAACCCATTTCCCATACAGTGGTAACCAGAGGATGAAAATCCCCATGCCGAATCAAGATTCCCTAAATTGATATCCAACCACCTCCCCTTAGCATGGACCAACAGCATTGGCATGGAGAAGATCTTGCGGATTGGCTCCGCCATACACAAAAGGCCGAGTCCACCCGTTGGCGTCATTATTGCCGCTCACTTTCACATGGGTGAGGGATAACAATGGCATACGATACGGATTCCTGCTTTGTTTCTCCAAATGCTGATCTCGCGGGCCAGCAGGAGTCAGAAATGTGGATTTAGTGGTAGTTGACATTTCCGGGGGAATTGATTGATACTATCTTAACTGTTTTTCTTTTTTTAACTGTCATTACCTTCCACACTGTTGGGGCCATTTGAGAAAAATAAATAAAATATAAAATATATCATTGGTAGTGAAAGGCTAGCACACCTCTCACTCTTGAGGTCTGCTACCTAACTACCTGAAGACTCTCACAAAGAAACACAATAGAAAACACCTTGATCATCATCTAGAAACTGTAGGATCAATGATTTCTAAAAGCTAGAGAACTGGGGGGATTTCCCCTTCAAATACAGGCCTGGTCACTGACCTTTCCAACCAGAAGGTCCAGATGCACTAGGTTGCCAACCTGGAGGTCAGAGATCATGTGACCCCTCACACATTCCCCTCCTATGAATAGTGAGCACTCCCACCATGAAACATCAAAAAAAAAGAAAAGAAAGAAAGAAAGAAAAGATAAAGACTTATCCCTCTATCTTCTGCAACAAAACAAACCTCCTGCAATAAAATAAAAGATCCTGTAGTAATTACTCTAAACCTCATCATTCTGAATCTTATCTCCACTAATATTCTTTAAGCCCTATCAGTCTTGTTTGACTCCACATTGTCCTCCTCCTCCTCTCTTACTAGCTTTGTAGCTGCCTGTAATACCCTGAGTGTTTTTAGTATAAATTGCATGGGCTTTCCCATATATTATATGATTAGGAATGATGAAGTGTTTAGTTATCTAGTCTTATCATTTTTAACTTATTTCTTATGAGCTTTGCAAATATTATCATCAGAATTGAAGTCACACAGATAAACTACCTCTAATAGCTTTTTAAAAAGTGCTCTAGAGACCTCCTCTATTTAGTATTTGATTTCCTGAACCTGATCATTGTCTTACTTGTAATAATATAGAACCTCATGTCTTTATAATATATCCTCCACCTTGATGAAGTCTTCTATAAAATATAGGTACTAGTTAAGCTGTAAGACTTATAAGCTATCTATATATCTAATATTTCTGTGTTCTGAAATCACTCTATTAGCTGGGTATCAAAGAATTTTAAGTTAATTTCCTCTATTATTATGATTGACTGTGACCTTTACTACTTTCTTTCCTGATGCTTTGTATTTGCAATACTTTGCTGATTACTTTACTTTACTGTCTATCTCCTTCTGTTAAGATGATTTCTAAACTGAATATTTCTTTATTTCCTGATAGAGATATTATTATTCCTCATTGAAAGTCTGATGTTCTATAATGTTATTTTCTTACTCTATTTTTAATTTAGTATTAGCTGATGCAAATAGATTCTCATAGTGCTTATAGTCTTCAATTTTCCCCTCTGAGGTCTATGATAATTCAGCTCCTCCCACTGGGATTTACAATGATTCTTCTCTTATTATAGATGAATTCTATGCATTGCTAGCTATTAGCTCTACATGTTCTTACTCTTCCATTTCTATATAGAGTTAGCACATGATTTCCTCCTCCATTAGAAATTAGCTTATTAGTCAGGCTTCATCCTCTAAATCAAAATTGAGGGTTAGGAGGCTTCAGCTGTCCTGTAAAGATTGATTTTTATTTAGTATAAGACTGTCTGGCAGTGCAGAAGGAATAGTAGGGGACTTTAGTAAAGATATTAGTATTAATAGGATTCTGCTGTTTAAGTTCAAGGTAAAGAGGTTTGAGAACTGAGGGGATATAGTGTCACTTTTATAAATAATAGTTACACTTCAAGTGAGGCTAGCTGATCACTTTGAGGTGCTAAGTGAGGTGAATGCTAAGGTCAATATTGAATGAGGCTAATATGAAGGTGAAGATGATATTAAAAGTAAAAGTAATAAGAATAAGGTAAGAGTGAGATTCAGATAAGGTTGATGTTCTAGTAACCTCTACTATAATAAATGAAAATACTTCAAATTGAAAATCACTGAAAAAAACACTGAAAATACCTACTTTTATTTATTAATACTATCCTTAATTATATTTTATATTTATATTCCCTTATACTTTTCTATAGTTTAAAGTAGAACCACTCTACTTTCTGGTGAACCTACTTGTATTATAGTTAATCTATTATATTTCTCTATCAATCCTCTCTCTATAAATCTCTGGGGCCTCTCTCTATAATAAATAATATGGTTAACATGATATTTCTTGACTGTCTTATCTCTATAAAACTTTCTAATATATATTGCCTTTCCATTCTATAATATAATATGCTAATATTCTTATTATAAGCTTTAATCTCTTTCATCTAGACTCAAGTTTGATTTCTATCTACTTATTCTTTATATGATCTCTAATAAGAACTAGATCCTCATCCTTTAGTTTCTTATTCTACCTGTTGATTAATTGCTGACTCTGCTACTCTATTTTCTGCTGCTAATAGTATGCTATTATAGATTGTATGAGATCTTACTGCTCCTCCTCTCTGCTGATGTGAAGGCTAACTTACTCTGCTATTAACAAGTTGATTAGCTACTGTATATCTCCTGGCTGTATATTATTAGTGTCCTGCTAGATGCTAATGTTGTTCTTTAACATATACTTTAATAATAATGTGGCTAGCTGATATCTATATAGCTTTATCAGCCTTATATTAATTACTAATAGGGCCTCCTGGGTATTCTATAACTACCTCTCTGGACAATCATGCTACATTATGCTTCAAATGATGTATGCTTTTACCAGCTGCACAGACTACTTGTTCATCCCTATTAATACTGAGTGTGATATAGGTACTAGAATGTGCTTAATCTCTTTACTGAGTAATATTATAGCTATCTGAGTACTGATGAAATGTTTCCCATTGTCTGTATACAGTACTTCTAGCTATCTAAATGTTGGTGTGAATCTATAGAAGAAGTTTATAACTAACTTCTCAACTGCATCTATGTAGGGGGCTGTCTAGATAAATCTTATGAAGTATTTAACTACCACTAGTATGTATTAAGCTCTATCCTCTACTATTAGCTGTATAGGCTTCAGGAAATTCATCCTCAAGAGATTCATTGATTGAAATGACTGAATCCTTCTAGCTTCCCTTCTCTATAGCTTTTAGCTGATGAACTAACATACTTTGCATGAGTTATAGTGGATCTCAACATCTCTGATTCTAATCAGCTAGTATATCTCCCTAATAAAATGACTAAGAGTAAGAGCACTGGCATAGTACTTCATTCTATTATGAAATATCCTCAGCACTTTGCTGACCTCATATTTCACTATATATAGCACTTATATTCTATTATTTTCTTAATATAATAAGAGTTAATAGTATATGTCCTTTAGATGAAATCTGGCCTTCCTTCTTAATACTACTTAATAAATATTCTTAGGGATGTTAGTAAGTAGGTCTCCTTCTAATACCTTCATAATATTAGTATAAAATTATGATTACTGATACTTTTGAAATTTCATTCTTATTATCCTGTCAACCTTCTCTAGTACTACTATGATGAGATTTGTCCTGTTCTTTACTTTAGATATGATTATATGTCTTGAGATTCTACTTAACCTATTCACTATCCTCATTATGTGGTCTGTATTTGGTTGATGGTGTATGATGTAGTCATATTCTCCAAGCCTGGCTGTTCAATTAATTATACAAATATTATTCATACTCTTATTAAATGCTACCCTTAATATGTTATTATCTATATAAAGATAGACTCTGTGAGGTGATCCCAGCATCATCCATCTAACTTCTACTAATTCTTGAATCATGGCTAACACTTCCAGCTTGTTACTGTGATACCATGTTTTGATATCTATAAATTTAAATGATATTCACTGTATAATACATAAGGATTCATAATTGAAAGCTATTAGATCATTTAGAGGCTGACTGTCTATTATTTGAAATAGCATTCTATCAGCTTCAATTTTGAAAGTATCTATTACTAAATAATAGACTAATATTAGGTCTGCCAATTTACACATATTATTCATTATCATCATTTTCATGAAGTTAAATTTCCTTTGCTGTTACTCTATTCATTTCTATACCTTCTTCCTTCATACTCAGTAAACTGAAGCTTTCTTGGGTTGTGTTATCTAAGGCTCCTTTAGTAGATTCTTATTACATTCCTTAACATCTAGTTTGACTTTCTCCTTTAGGGGTGAGGCCTCTACCTGCTGTAGGTATGCCTCCTTTAATATCATTATTTAGTCTACTCAACCTGGGATGAAATTATAGAGGAAAGAGATTAGCTATATGAATTCATTTAGTTTCCTTCTGTTTGCTGAGATTAGCTACTCTATAATAATATTATAGTATCTGATTGACAGCCTGACCTCTTGAGGTTCTCCTGTGAAACTCAAAATGTCTATTGACTCCATAAACACTATTGACTTTCATGGGTTTAGATAGACTGGTCCAAATTCTACCCTGGGAAAATAAGTCTTGTAGAGGAAGATAAATATTGTATTAAATATTATTACTGAGCTAGAGTAGTCATTTATAAATAAAGTAAATATAGCATTCTTATAATTACTTATTGCTGTTGGGAATTCCTCTACCTCTCTATCCTTTGAGATTAATCTGAACATCATGTCTGTGAACTGTGAGTATATATGCAGAGTGCTCATTAGGTCTTATCTCATCCTGGTATAAGTATACTGATCTGTTAGGGAAATAATACTTACTTTATATTCATTCTTTACTCTAATGGGGATATACTAGTATCTATTTGATGCATTAAATGCAGAGAAGACCTAGAATTTTAATTTAAATATAATGTTTAATGTGACATCTATTCAATGCATTAGATATACTGACTTCCTTATGTTTGCATTTAGAGGCTTGAAGTTGTTAATAATTCATAGGTCTACTGATTTCTTCTTCTTGGGTGGAAATCATGTTGCTGCTTTCTAATCATTAGACATTCAGATAAGGATATTTGCTGCCTCTAGCTTGAAGAATATGTACTTTGTAAATTCTCTTTCTCTTACTGTATATCTAGGTATAGATCTCTTGATAGGCCTTACATTCTAAATAAGGTTTATGAAATACTTCATTAAGTCAGTCATCTGAATCTGAGTAAGTTCTGTGATGAAATAATCCCTCTATATATATAATAATTACTTTATCCTCTATTTCTACTTCTTAATTACTATTATATTTTCTATCATTATATCATATCCTTCAAACCATTCATTGATGACCTCCTGTGCCTCCATTGATAATTCACACTTCACTGGTTTCCTCTTTATTGGAAAAGCCCCTCCTACCTCTAAACTAAATGATAAATGTGTGTTCTTTGTATTATCCTACTTTTCTTCTCTCTTAGTTATTATCATTATTATTACCTCTCTCCTTACAGCCTCATCAGCATTAACTCACTAATATTTAGAATTATAGTCCTACTAGTTCCTCCTCTTACTTACTCACACTATTATTTTCTTTGCCTGTGGGATGTTCTGCAGGTTATCAATTAGCTGTAAGTAAAAAGAAAAAGGTCTTTAAATATTCACCTGTATTTCCCACTGGTCCTCAATATACTGCCCCCCTAAACTCCTCTAAGTTACTAGGATAAGATAACTTAGAGGCATTCTTTTCCTGATTTTCCTTTATTCTCATTGTCTTTCTCCTCTTTAATTATTCTTTACAGCTTCTCATCTATATCTATCTATTTAGTCTCTTTATTATCCTCAGCATCTAATGAAAATGATATATCTATGAGTACATTCTTGATCATTTAGATTAGCACTATTAACTCTTTCAACCTTTTAATGATACCTGTGCTCCCCTTAATTTCTATTTTCCTGATGTTATAGTTGGTAATGAATCTTACCCTTCTCATTCAATTGACCTTAAGAAGTAAGTTATATGAGGTGACATCTACAATATAAGTTTTAATAGTGGCCTAGATCTCCATGAGATTGACTGGTAGGAAAACAGTCTGATTCAATATAACTGTATAACTATTTGTCATACTTACTAACTGTAGTCTGACTGTATAGATGGCTCACTTAGAAAACTAATCAATAATCTTTTTTATAATTATTTCTACCAATAACTCTCTATCTATTAATATTTGAGAGACCTAAATGCTCTTTACTCATATCATTACAAATAAGACCTTATTATTCTCATCATCTAGTAGTACTTCTATCTCCACTATAGGAGCCTTTATTTCCTCTTTCAGTAATATTGCATTGGCCACTGTGACCCTCACACCTGCCCCTCCAACTGGGGTTAGTCACCTAAACTTTGAGGCTGCACTTTAAAGATGCCATGCAAATTCTCTGTGTATGATTTCTGACTTGTTAAGTAATTAAGTCAATGAGATTATGACTTCAAGTCTCATAACCTTTCTAATATTAAACTGGATGTTATCTCCTTCCATTATAGCTCTTATTAGGTGTAGAACTTTCAAGGGTTATTAATTAATTAAAATCACCTCCTGCTTCACTGCAGCTACTATTTGAGTTGACTGCTATTAAGATGTATTTAGTGCTAGATTAACATCCTTCTTCTCTATATTTATTAGCAATCTTTCTCCTGAGGATCATTTAATATTAGGATTGAAGCTAGGCTCTGAGTCATCATCACCTATTTAATTAGCTCATTAAACTACCTTTACCTTACTCTTATTCTTAACTTTATAATTCTTTGCTACCCACCCTTCTGCCACCTTCTACAATAGATCCTTAATTGGCTGAGTTGTCCTCTTAAACCCTGTATGCTCTGCTGTGTTAGTTATGATTATTCCTGCTGATCTCATTAGATTTACTGGTAGTATACAGACTGCATGTGTGATATCTTCCTCTTCCCTTTCTGACTCTAAGATTGTATTGGCTGTGATTAGCTGCTACAGGATCTATATTAATTTATTTAGATAGTTTGAGGAATAGTATTTTACCTACTAATAGGTAAAGTATGTAATTATTCTATCTGTCTGTCTGCTAGTCCTTAGGGGGGTTGATTAGCTCTTATTGATTGCTGGTTCTATTAGTTCTGTTCTATTAGCATTAGCTAGTTGCTTATTTATTATCATTATTTGCCTTATTAGTTCTGATAGGGTCTACAGTGTTTACTTGAGAAGGTTTTTATTACTAACTGATTAAAGTACAATCAAGTTAGAATTAGTCAGCTAAGCTATTATAGATATTTCATTGTCTATATAGATCTATCTGATGATCTTCTTAATATTATGAAAGATATAATCTTATTAGCACTCTATTCTGATTAGGTCCTGCTGATTCTTATTCTATAGATTTTAAATCAATATATAGTCTAAATTCACTATCTCTATATCTATTAGACTAGTTATTATCTTCTTCCTGCTAATGTAGTCCTTGATCTTCTCCTCTTTTTTTTGCCCTAAACTGGTAGCCTACTTCATAACTATTACACATGCATGCTCCATGCCATGGTTCACACCATAGAACATCTATGATGCTTAGTCACCTACATAGCTTAGTCAGGCCTTATAATATAAATAGTTATAAGTAGCTCAGGAATGTAGAGAATCAACCTTATTCTATACAACATTTTCATCTCAAGTTTTCCCAATTACAATTAGTAGCATGTCTTTATAAAAGATGTAAGGTTCTTCATGGGTTTCCCAGTCTTTACAATGAGTCATTATTATATTTTCCTACTCTCATTACTTTCACTTTTCCTTTAATAGGTTCCCATTTCTTCTCTATCTCTTCCACTTGTCTCATCCACTTCATAGACTATTCTTCTCTAAAAGCCATACCTACCCAGGCCTCATCCTCCTTACAGACAGCTCTTTATACCTAGTACCCAAATAGCTTCATCCTCATTATAGATAATTAGACTGGCTGCTGAGACCATATTGGGACCAGGATTAAAGTATATTCTTATCATTTTACTTAATATATTAGTCCCTTTTTATGTAAAATCACTTTAATATAGATACTATATCATGTTATAGTATAAATAAATTAGTTCAGAATCATATTATAAAGGAATATTTTACTCATAAATTATGTTATATATCTATCTTTTCAGTTCTGGTCCCATTTAGTCCCATTATCTATATATGGGACCAAACAGAACCAGAAATACCATAATATTACCTAATTATAATTACATGTGTTACTAATGGTGTCAAGCCAGTAGCAGCCCTGCCACACATCATATAATAATTTCAAATTGGGAGATTTACATTAGTGAGCATTACCAAATATTATTACTTTTCATTGCCCAAAGGCCCCAGCCCCAACCCTAAACTAAAAAAACTAAAAAACTAAAAACACACAAAAACATTAAAAAACCCTCTTAAATCTTGAGGGCAGTCTGCTCAAAGTACTCTGATCTAATTACATCTATCACCTCCCTCACCAACTGCATATTCTCAACCCTGAGAGTCAACTGCTTCTCATGCACCATCATTTTAACTCTACCTATATTTATAATATAATCAGTATATATATTTAGTAGACTTAGTAGAGTAGTTAACTTACACTTAAAAAAAGTAATGAGGGCTGTTTCTACTACCAACTAGATGATATTAAGGGTAGAGTGCTGAAAGCAATGCTTTCTACTATTAATCTTATAGATTAGATGTGCTATTATAGCCTTAACAAAAATGAGCTCCTCAGATTTCTGATAGAATCAGACCTCCTGAATCCACTCTATTGACCTAAATGAGTCACTGAGTATTACTGAAAAGTGTGACCATAACTTACTATTCTTATTGCAGTAGTGATGGGGCTTGAGATTACATTTAACCTAGTAGTTTCTCAAGGCATTGAGGAGCTTAGTATGGTATTGATCTCACTTGGCCTTCTACTCAGCAACATGTGCCTCATAGGCTGCTTTGCAACCAGGCACACTATTTTTCATCACCACTTGGCAGGGAAGAGGGGTGTACTTTGGCATTTTCAAATTGGGGGAGAGGGTATTGATGTGTTTGAATAAAGAGCAGGGGAGATAGAGACACAGCTGATTAGAATGGTAGGAGAGGAGGAATAAAATAGATAGAGAAAAGAAGAAGAGAGAGAGAAAGAGGAGGGGAAAAAAAAGAAATGTTATTGAAATTTCAACTCCAATCAGCTACTCTAGTAATCTGTAACTATCACCTAAGTCTATTCCTAATATAAATTGCCTGGCAATGCTATATAAAGAATATCAAATATAGACACATCAAATGTAAATAACCTGCTTTTAGATTAGAGAAATTCCCCCTACCTTTTTATTTTTCCTCCTCTTCTTCTCTTTCTTCTCTTCTTTTCCTACCACTATCCCACCTCTTCTCTTTTAATATTCCTATTCCACTATCACAATTATTACTCTCTTCTACTACTACTATCAGTCATGTCTTCACCTGCCTTCAAGATCTATATAACTAAGGCCCATGAGTATTATCATCAGCTTGAGAGGCCTGAAAAGGAAGCATTCAAACAGGGTGAGACCAACTGCAAGGCATGCCATGTCACACTGAAGAAGCTATGCAAGGGAAACAAATAATAATAATCTATAGTAATACTTATATATGAATTCAGCTAATCTGTGCTAGGAATGAGGCTGATGAGGCTGGGCACAAGGAATTGAAAAAGAAGGTAGTAGAGTAGCTAATGTAGAAGTGTTGAGACCAGAAGTACTCTCAGAAATGATATGAGGTGAAGGTAGAGTAAAAGAAGGTCATGAAGAAGGCTGCTGAGAAGAAACACTATCAGGAGCAGGTTAAGGAAATTCTGAAGTATGAGGCTAAAAAGCCCAAGCAGGTAAGAGTTCTAGTCATACTCTTTAGTAATACTCTTCTAATCTAATTGAATGAATTAGTAGGTTCACAATGAGAAGGGAATTAAGAACCTCTTTATCTCCTGCATGCACATAATGATTTAGGACATTGAAGAGGCTATATTGCTCTCTAACTGAGTTAATCTTCTTGCTACTAAGATTGATGCTGATGCAGCTAATCAGAAGATAGCTGATTTTAATACCCAGATTGATCTAGCCTGTCATGAAGAGCTGTCTCTACCAGAGGAGGTACTGGAGGATAAATTTGAGGTTATTCTCACCTCCAATGAGAAGGAGGAGAAGGATGAGAAGGAGGAGGAGGAGTAAATTGTTAAGGATGAAGAGGTAGAGAAAGAGGGGGAGGAGGAGGATAAGAAGGAGAAGGAGGATGAGGAGAAGGAGGAGGATAAGAAGAAAGAGAAGGAGTTTTTTTAAATTTTTCTCTTTTAGTATAGTAGAGTGGAGATAGGGGGGAGGATAAGACAATATAATTGATTGAATTGAATTTTATTACCCCTATTTTCTAATTAGAATTGCTACAGTAGAAAACCAGCAGTACTCATCAAAATATATATATATTTCTCAATGCTTTTGATGAGATCCTATATATATATATATCAACAGTATCTTATTCTTTTATTATATTAAATAAATCTCTAAGCTTTAAAGGTAACACTTTTTGATAACAATATAATAATATTTCTACTATATTTAATGAGATTAATGTCATTCCTATATTAATATTTAGAATTAATTATTTCTATTCTCCTCATTAAAGGAATTTAAGATAGGCAGCCTCCTCATGTGCACTAGCATGATTAGGGTTTTCTTTTCTCAGTCATATAGCAGAATAACTCTGAATTATCATACTTATCTTATTATCATATCACTCCCTCCTCTATTATCTTAAATGGCTGAATCTACTGAACTTCCTGAGATTACTATTAAGGGGAAGAGATATATTATCTATGAAGATGCACATGTCCTACTATTTCAGTCCTAATAATTCATCACAAATTACTATATATCCAACCTAATAAAGTGAAAGCTCTGAAAACCTTCCCATTAATAATGCTTAGATCAATGGGATTCCTTTCAACAGATAGTTGAGAAAGAAACTAGACAGTCATTTCTTTATTGCAAGTATTATGATGTCATCCAGACTCATCCATCATGGAGTGAACATGATCCTGATGGGATTACCCAACACCTCAAGTCAGTTGGATGCAGCTGGAATTAAAAATCAAGAAATGACAATGTTCTAGAAGGACTGATGAGATCTATATTATCCCTCCCCTAGATAACACTTTTGGGTAACACTAATGAGATGATTCCTTTAGAAAACAATGAAGAAACAACTACAACTAGAGTCTATTACTATAGACCTTCTACCCTGCACACCTGAGGCCTTTCATGAATAAATACTCTGTGCCTGTATCTTCCTGAACCTTTCACTCTGATTGATTGAAAATACTGAATTCTGAGTCCTACTATAGATGCTAAAACCTTTAATAGAAATCCCCCATCAAATGAGTCTGCAAGACAACCTCAATCAATACTATACTAAGAACATGGAAGATCTAGGCCTGGAGCTGAAGTAGCAGAGAAAAATATCCCTAGCTGTAGATGCATGAACAAGTATAAATAACCTGACATTTCTAGAGGTTATCTGCTATTTCATCAATGATCAATGGGAGTACAAGAAGTAACTAATTGATTTTGAGGCCTTAATCTGAAGTCATACTGGGGACTACCTGGCAGAAATTCTGCATAATGTCATTTGAAATGACCACTGGGATATTTCATCAAATCTACTTGTTATTACTACTGATAATGCAAAAAACAATTCAATAATAATACAAAGCTTAGAGGAGAGATTAGTTGAATATCAATGAGATGGGGATCAGAGCTATATCCCATACATTGCTCATGTTATTCAACTAATAGTGTAGGCACTAATCAGTGAACTTCACATTGAGGCAGAACATGACATGATAGTCAGCTCATTTAATGAGAGGAATATTCACATAGATGAGAATATTATATTCTCCTTGACACTTTGTAAGGTAATGATATTTAATCACACTCCTACTCTATTTGAAAAGAATAAATGCTAATCATGATATATATTAGATTCATCATATTGTCATTACAATTAGTATCTCACTGAAACAGGAGCAATGATTCTTTGAGACTCAATGTATAATAACTCCTACCTTGACTACACCCCTTAAGATGATACAGGATGTTCAGACCTGATGGAGTTCAACATATAAAATAGCAGTTTGAGCACTTTAGCTTCAGAATTTAATTGATCACTAGGTGGATGACTCTGGAAGGGAAAAGATTCAATCCTTAAAGCTTTTAGGATCAGAATGGACCCAGTTACAATATATCATTAATTTACTCTATCTCTTCTATATAATGATCAAGGTGGTTTTGTGGATATAGACACCTATGTTGGCCTGGACATGATGAGTATATAATTATCTATTTAATCACCTTGATACTTAATTAGCAAAGAGTTATGGTGCTACTAGATGAGATCAAGCTATACATAGAGCTATTAAGGCAGTAAAGGCAAAGCTCTCCATTTATTACAGCAAGATAGATCAGTGATTTGCAGATTTCTATGCTGTTGCAGCTATACTGAATTCATCTCTCTAATCAAATACATACTCTGATGAAGACTAAATAAAGGAAGAGTGTTAGATATATATTGATATTACCAAGTCATTCTATAATAAGCATTATTGCTAGTATGAACCTCCAGATGTCAAACCTCTTGATGATGTGAATATAGTAAATGATAATTTCCAGGTAGATAACACTTTTTAATAATGCTGGATCAGGCAAATAGGTATAGTTATACTAATCTCTAGGTATGCACAGGATCTTAATACATTAATTGCCAGTTAAAAGAAGGCTAGACTAGCATCTTGCACAACTAAGTTTGATTGCTACCTTCATGATGGTGTAACCATCATTAAGGATAAGGAAATCCTTAAGATGTGAGCTATGATTACACATATCTACCCTATAGTTGTAAAAATGGCTTGAGATGTTCTGGTAATACCCCTAGCT
Source organism: Emmonsiellopsis sp. PD_33 (assembly GCA_032988165.1). NCBI lineage: Eukaryota > Fungi > Ascomycota > Eurotiomycetes > Onygenales > Ajellomycetaceae > Emmonsiellopsis > Emmonsiellopsis sp. PD_33. The sequence continues at coordinate 80,163 of JANTQF010000092.1, forward strand.
GGTGTGGGAATAAAATGGAAATTCAATTCAAGCTATGATATATATCACTACTGTTAGGGTTAATTACATGGGGACACAATCAAGAAGATGATGATTATAAAGTATGGTAGGGAGAGGGAGATTACAGATAGTTCCCACAAGGAGACCATAATCAAGGAGGAGAATATACTTGCAAGTTAATGTTAATGATTTGAGCCTTCTTTACTTATAAGTGTTATCAAATATTGTTACCTTATTACATAATCATTCTGAGATCAAACTAGTACTGAAATTCTGGTTATACCTGGTCCTGTTTCTATCACACTTCCCTTAGTCATTTTACATGCTTTATTTCTTAAAAGAGGTCATTTTTCATGCTTCAAACCTACTCATTTAGTCTATTTACCTACATATAATTTATAATTAAGTTATTAAATATGTTCTAAATTCTTGGGGTCATGTTTTATTCCACATATAGGACTGAAACCAAATCAAACCAAACTAAACATGCATGAAAATTCATGGTCCCAGCAGCCAGTCTATAGATAATCCTAATTTAAATTGTGTTCTTATTTTTTCCTACATGTACTGCTTTACTTGATCCCTTGATGAATCTATAGATATTTATTTTAGATTGCTGAATCCAGTGAGAAAATCCCAAGCTATCTATAGAACTTTCATAGGAATTACCCTATTATATCTATTCTAGTTGCTTACTTTCATTCACTACATTACTCCTGATTCTGAGCTGCTATCATGGAAATTTATTGTGCTATATCTAAATCACTATTTATTTGTGAATTAACTGCTTGAAGCTCCCATACAAATTCCCCATACATTTCTTAGAAATCACCCACTTTTTTACTCCCTTAAAAAGTACTTTCTCTCTTTCCAGTTTTTGAGTTTTTCTAAGATTTTCTGTAGTTCTTTCTTTAAAAGAGCATAGTACATATACATTCATCATGTTAGCATGCATCTTCTAGCTGCTCTTATCCCTAAAATAGTATAATATCTTTTTTACTTTCTACACTTTTCTGTGAACTCTTCCTCTTAGAAGATTTATTCCATCTAATGATAGTTATTAATATCAGTAGCCCTTATATTTAAAGAACTACAGAATGATCTTTCACATTCAGATAGTAGAACTTATTCATTAAATTATTAAGTATTTTAACTCTAACTTCTCTTATTATAACTCTTTATAGGACACTATAATTATAAGAGCAATATTTATAACTAAGTAAACTACTCACTTAAACTCTCCATCTAAGTCCAGGCAGGCATTCATAAAACCACAAGGGCATACATACTCACAAGCCAATTCACATAGAAGTTCTAAGAATGCTCAGGTAGTCTCACTGATATCATTAGACTGGCTCATTAATTACTCATTACTTAATCAAGCAGTTCTCAAATTTCATAACTACATAGACTACTTCAAGCAGAGTCACACATTCACCCACTGAGAAGAAACATTCTTTAAGACTTTATCAATAAGATAGGTATATCTCCTACTAGGCTTAAAATCATACTTAGAGGACAATACCTTACTCTATTCAGCTCAACTACTCTTGCAGATTAACTTAGTATCAAGCAGCACATTATTTTGCAGAGTATCAGAGCTAATACTTATAGAGTCTTCAGAAATCCCAAATATAACTCCAATTAATAAAGAGTAACTCTTACAGCTACCATCCATTGAATAGCTAGATAATATATTAAATATGAACAGCATCTTAGCTGCTGCAAGTACTAATAAATCTACTGATGATACAGATTTCATCCTGTGCTAGATGTAAATTCTACAGAAACTACTTTTCTATGCTAGGGTTATTATTACTTAATCAGCATTAGCTCAGCCACCAGTGCAGCCTCTGCCTGCACCACTAACATTAATCACTCCATGGAAATCTCAGGACATCAGTTTTTTCTATCCTGATGCACTGACATCATGAGGCTGTGACAATGTTATTAATAAAGAAGGCAAGATTTATTATAGAGATGTCCATGTGTTTACAAACTAGCTTAAGATTGCAGTTTTAACCAGGAATGTAGCAAGAATCCAATAGAATTTAAATTTATATCTCAAAGGAGAAGTAGAATTCTAGTAGAATCAGGAGCTAAATAATATTATCTGCACAGGACTTATTATTATAAATAATGAAGTAAATGAATAGATCAAGATTCTCTAACAGTAATTTTACATTAAGGGTAATTAGATGTTATAAAAGCTTAATGAGATCAAGTATTCTCTCCAGAATCTTTATAATAGATATAGTTTAATCTCTTACATCCTTAATGTCTTTATAGCTGTGAAACACTGCAGCTAAGGAGAAATCAAGTATACTCAAATCCTACATATATGGAACAATCTGAATGTCACCCTACAAGCTACTATTAACAAATCAGAAGAGGATATAATTATTAAAGAATTTACTGAGATTATTTACTATAAGTAGATCAACTGAACAGATTGATTCACAAGTAATGATTAATATATAAATAGTATGTATAATTAGTATGGATCTTATTACAGTAACTTTACTCCTTAGAGTAATTATTATGAGTGTGATAGAGGATCATACTCCTACTAGTTTGAACAACTCACTTACTAATATCAGCTCAGATACTAGATATAGAACTATACTAATAAATAATACTACAACTACAGCAGGAATAACAATTAATATGGCAGCAATAATAACTAATATAGTAGCTGCTATAATCAGTGTGATAGAAACTATTAAGATAAAGCCCCATAAGATTATTCTAAACTGCCAGCCTTAAAGTAACAGCTCCAGCTATTAGCATCTAAGGGTACTTTTAATACTAACCTGCTCAGCAGGCAGCCATGAAATCAGCAGCCATGCAAATAAGTAGTATTCCATACTAACCTTAAGGAATCAGAGGAGTCCACAGAAGATCCATATGATTAAGAGGCAGAGTTTGACCCTTACTATAATAATATAAAAATGCTCATGAATGATCTATAGGAGCAGCTATATAATAATGATGCATATAATCTAGAGGTAGATACATTTCATATAGACTCTACAACAGCTATCTATTATAAATATAATGAAATATTTAATTCATATAATAATCTATATAAGTATCTAAAGACTTGCACAGCAACTTCATAGGCCTTCCATGCAAGCCCTGACTTTGCATCACAAGTGATAGTATTCTAGTAGCCAGCTGATCCAGATACACTATATAGTTATATATTTTATAACTGAAAATATGCTACTATCATGGTGTTCTGCCAGAACACCTTCAAGCTACTGCTAATATATGTAGACTCTAGCTGCATAATGATGCTTATAAGTAAGAAGTTTCTTAAGTAGCAATGCAATAAAATATCACATCTAGCTTGCCCATAAATACCAGTTAGAGGCATTAAAGACTCTATAGAATTTTCTGAGATGATTATAATTTCACTTATATTATCTATAGTTCTACTAGATAAGAAATGTACATCAGTGCTTATCTAGATCTTAGTGGAAGTATATATCATTAATAACCTCTATATCAATCTGCTGCTTGATATAGATAATATAGTGCTAGAGAGCATCACTATAGATCTAGACAAAAGAATGCTGTGAATAAAGTCATGTAAGAATATAGAAGCTAAGATTTTAGTGATATTAAAAAAAGACCATTAAGTTATCAGACTAGTATATTTAGATGCCAAAGTCATCATTCTGCCCAGATTAGAGGTAAAAATTCCCCTTAGATGCTACCTTAGCAAAGAGGAACATCTACCTATAAATAGGGACTATATCTTCAACCCTGTCATACTGCCACTCCAGATATATATGCAAATTATAGACTATAATCTTCTATTTGCTCATATCATTAACAATATGAATAGGTAGATTATAATCCCATGGAGATCTCACATCAGCACTCTAAGAGAATATAATGCTACTAGTACATACTTAGTTAATCTCATAGCAGAACTATTAGCTCTTAGTCTACCTAAGAAATAGCCCTAGTATAAATTAGATGACAATCTAAATATATCAGAATTACTAGAGGAATCTTCACACATCATTAATATCAACCTCATTAGGGTAGAAGTAAAACTATCTAATAGTATAATAATCTATGATAATAAGGAGATCACAAAATACTTTGCATAGATTTGTAATGAATTCTCTGAAATCTGAGAAGACCACAGTAATATTATGAACCTACTAGAGGATGAATAAATATAAATTCCTCTCTTACCACTAGAGGATTATAAGCTCCAGATCCAAGTGAAGGTATACTCTTTAGATCAGAAAGACTATGAGATTATAGATAAACTCTTCAACAAATTGCATGCTTAAGGGCATATAAAATGGGCAACAAACCACACTCCCTCTGAATACCTAGTATTTATAGTTTGAAAGGAAGTAAATAGCATATAGAAAGATTACTCTATAATTGATGTCTGAAAATTAAATAAGATAGTTGAGTCTGATATATATCTAATGACATAGCAGGTAGAGATCATCAACTCTATAAAAGAATATTACTATATTATTATTCTTAACTACATGAGCTTCTTCTACTAATAGAGAGTCTACTGTGATCACTGATGATATTTATTAGTTGTGTCACACTGTGAACAGGAGATCCCCTTAGTTACTATAATGAAATATATAAACTTGCTGGCATATATATAGCACAAAATTGACCTCTTTCTAAAGAAGTTCAAAAAGTTTGTCTGCTATTACATTGATGACCTAGTTACTATAAGTATCATTATAAAGAAATATAATAAACATCTAAGAAAGATTTTCAGCCTGTTCTGTGATAAGAATATTATCATCAACCCAAAGAAAGTATTTATTAGCTTCCTCTTAGTTAGACTACTAGGATATAAGGTCTCATCTCTAGGCCTTATACTAATAGAGGATTATATTACTGCACTGATAAGAATCACATTTCTCAAGAATCTAAAGAACTTAGAGACTTACTTTAGCACAATAGGATGGCTGAGAAACTATGTGCTCTTTTATACCTATCATGCAGAGCTCCTATAAGCACATAAGATGATACTTCTTAAGGATGCACCAGTAAAAAAAAGATTATAAACTCAATTCTCTGCCTGAACACCCCTTGGAAAGCCCATGAAAAAAGAAGAAAAGACATTTAATGATATACAAGTAGTATTTACTAAGGATTTATTTCTGATACATTATAATAGCATGTAATATCTCTTCTTCAATGTTGATGCTTCTAAATAGAGAGGCTTTAAGGTGATGATATTTCATGTAAAATCAGAATAGATATTACTTAAGAAGATATAGTATGAAAAAATCCCAGACTTTAAGACTCTACCTCTATTAATTATGATGGAGCTCATTATGTTTCTCTCTAAGATCCTCATACCAGTAGAAACTAGATACTAGCCAATTAAACTGAAGGTTACATGTCTGGTCTGGGCACTCAAGAAAGTATAATATATAATTAAGACTATAGAACTTCCAGTGATTATATATACTAATTATTTAGTCACACTATAAATTACCAAATAGACATCACTGATCATCTCTTTTACAGATAAGCTCAACTTAAGGCTCATTTAAGTTGCTCAATACATATAGTAATTCAACCTATAGATATTTTATAAACCTGATCACACACATATCATCTCAGATGCCCTGTCTTGATTACAGTCAGATACACCTATAAATCAGAATGAGCTTCTGAAAGACCTAACTACTAAGGCTATAAATATATTTCTAGTGGATTATACAGCTATAATAGTTATAATATCTCTATAGTTCTAGTAAAGACTTCTGGATACCTACCAGTAAGACTCAAGGCTAGCTATAATTTTAGAAGTTATAAAAGCAAACAGTGCATTGCCCATGAAAAATCAATCCAAGCTATTATATCACATTAATTCTAATGATAACCTACTATATTATGACTATAAAGATATCATACAGCTCTACATTCCTTAGCCCCTTATTAGCAACATCATTAAGATCACACATTCAGACACACATCTTAAATCACAGTAAATTATAGAGAAGTTAAATGAGTTATTCATCTACAAGAAGACTTACCTTATTAAAGAATATATCTACTACTACCTTAGCTGCCTCTAAAACACTACTTACTATTATAAATTATATGACACATTGTAGTTAATCATCACAGAGCTATTTCTATTTCATATCATTATAATTAATATTATCCTTAGTCTTCTCAAAGGATAATTCAACACCAGCATGATTATTACTTATAAAGTAAGCAAGAGGACAGCCTTCATCCTAGAACATTAGAATTAAAATGCAGAATTCTGGGCTAAGCCATTCATCAAGTAGCTGGTAATGAGTGACTGAGGCATACTATCTTATATCATTTCAGATAGAGATAGGAAGTTTCTCAGTTAATTCTAAGTAATAATCTTCAAATCTCTTAGAGTAGAACTTCTCTATACTATAGCTTACTACCCTCAAGCAGACAGCTAATTAGAGATTATAAATCAGACATATGAAATCACCCTCCAACACATAATTATAGTACTGAAAGATTCATAGCAATGAGAGGACTCAGCTCTCTCATTTCAAGCACTCTTTAATAATATTATAGTATTAGTAATAGGGATATCCCCCTACTAATATATATATAGCTAAAAGCTCAAATCACTACTTCAGCTAGCACAGACTTTTCAAAATCAGGATTCTCAGAACTTCTCCAGCTATTTTAATATAAATAAGGCACTCCACACAGCAGCAATATTTATAAAGAAGTATTATGACAAGAAGTACACTTTAAGGTTCTTCACTACAGATAATAGAGTCTTTCTCTAAATTGGTAAAGGCTACAACATACCTCTACTTCAAGCTTATAATAAGTTTACCCCTTAGTATGCAGGTTTTTTCACAGTCCTCTATCAGGTTAGTAGCCTTGCCTATCTTCTGGACCTCTCAGCATACTTCTAGGTACACCCTATAATATCCATTGCTCACTTAGAACTCACCTTCTGGGAAGAGGACCCCTTCAGATGTACCCCACTGGCATTAGGCCCTGTAGTGATGGAAGATGATACATCAGAATGATAATCATATAAACTTAAGAAAATACTAGTAAAATAGATTAAGAACCTTAAATATAGTATAAAGGTCAAATATCTCATGCAATGAAAAGAGTACAGACTAGAAGAGAATTAGTAGTATCTTGCACATATCCTGCTGAATGTAAAAGAACTTATATAATAATATAAGTATAAATAAGAAGAATTCTATTCACCATTGATCTTATAATAGTGAGGCTGATCCCTAAAGATAGTAGCCTAGAAATCTCAAATCTCTATAAATAAACTTAAAAGTGCTTTAACATTCATAGAATATTAATTATAAGGAAAAAGATAGAATTACCAATCATGGAGACTTCATACCTCTACATGATATTAAAATACTTATTGTTTATTTAAATTTTATACTCTATAGAATCTCCATCACCCTGCTATTATATTAACTTATATAGATATCACCCCCATGTATCCACATATGCACATTTATAACTTTATTATCCTAAAATACATCTGCCCCCACTAATTAAGAGGTTATATCCATGGAATTTCCATATCCCTATCTGTTATTAAAAGCTTCCCATGCCTGGACTATCACTATTCACTATGGAATGTTTATTGCTATGTTAGAACTATACTATCTTACACTAGTTGTACTCTATTTACTTATATGCTACTCACTAGTCTTATCCCTATTCACTTTTATATGCAAGCTACTTATTAATATACTGTCTTATTTAGCTTCATTCACCCTACCTAGCACAGACATCAAACTACAGAATATAGAACTTTCATGATAAATACTATTACTATAGCACATTCTTACATCAGGATTCACCATATACATGGAAGACTTATCACAGTAAATCTTCTAACCTCTTAGCCTACTCACCTTCATACCTATTATTATAGTGAATTCACTAATAACACTTCACTTACACACATAAATCTCCTACTAACCTATTTAATCTCTATTAACTCTTAATAATTTTAGTAACTATATACAAGACATCCAGTCTACCCATCTACCTACAAGTAAATATTACAGAATCTCCAACAGTATAATACCTTTCAAGCACTTACAGTTAGTAGCAGCTGATAACCCCCTCATCTCAGCTCACACACTAAAGAGACAGTGTAAGATAGGAATCAGTTCATCTACCCTAATCACAGGCTAATTCAGTATAAAAGAAAAAGAGAAGATAGCAGCCTAGTAAGTTAAGAACAACAAGGCTATTAAGAACATCAAGGCAATGGGTTATGTAGAGAAGTATGCTATGAAGTTTGTCATCAAAATATATAAATATACTCTACCTTTAGAGATAATCTCCATTAAGTCAGTAAGTATGCTTAAAAAAGTTATTAATAATATGAATAAGCAAGCTGCAAATTAATAACTACATAATAACTATAGCATCTTCAAAGCATAAAAGTAGTTATAGAAGCAGGCTGATAAGAAGCACAAGAAGGAGATACTATAAATTGTAGGTAATACCTTATAATACTTATCTCTTAAGATATGTCTGAACCCAGATAATAAATACAACTTCAAGGGACTATCACCTAATATACTATTAGCTGAGGATAAAGTTAAAGTGAGAAAGCTTAAGATTAGAATGACTATTAATAGAATAAAACTAAAGATAACTATAAATTATAACACAGAAGATATTACAGAGATTTATAACTATAATAAATCTGTATACCTATATCTTACTGTAAAGAATTCAGATTATGAGTACTATAATTTACTGAGATATTATCTTTAGAAGAATTAAATACACTTTAACTTAATATATACTATTAAGGATAACTGCAATGCTGCTGCCAAGCAAGTCCAGAGCTAATAAAATATAGATAAGATGATAGTAGAAAATATACACTACACTTAATTTCATAATTAGCAGGTAGAAACTCATAACTAAGAGATCAATCTCTTAATCAATGAATAGTATCAAGGAAATATCAGTATATTTTTGCCTAGTACAATTAAAGATCAAGTTAATAAGGCTGTGAACAACCTGTAGGAGTAAAATAAAAAGAAATAGATCAATCAGACTAAATCACATAATATTAGATAATCTGCAGCTAGTATTATTAGAAGCTAATATATTAATTGTATAGATATAGAGATCCTACAGCACTTTCATAAAGAATAGAGATAGATAGATAGCTTAGTAGATATAAGAAGTAGTAGCTCTCTCAGTAAACAAACTGAGAAGAACATCTCAGATAGTGATATACTTACAGAGTGACTTACTGCAAGCCTCTCTCACACAGTTAGTATTATTTCTACTGTAGCTATCATCATAATCATATCATCTCATACTGTACTTACTTAGCAGCCAAATCTATCTATAAATCTTTAAGTAGTCAAACACATCACAATCCTCTACAATATAAGCAGGGAAGAAGCCCTTAAAGAGGTTAATCAGCTTCTCATCATAGAAATATCCCACACTGATATATGCACACTGTCTGCCAACAAATTGCACTAGGCTATAAACAAGATTCAAGCCTAAGCCCTCACCAAGAAAAAAGCTTAATATGACACTGTTAGGAATAAAGCTATCTACCTTATAATGATATTACACAACCTAGAGGAATATAAAGCTTAGTAGGCTACTTAGTAATATTATTATATAGAAGTTATATATATCATTATACTCAATAAAAGCACACAGAAGATCAATAAGAATATTAATGCTATCATGTAGACTAATAATTAACTCATTAAGCCCACTAATAGTATATATCAGGAAGATATAATTAAATAAGTTGCTTGTCTATAGAATCTTCACCATAATAAGGCAGAAAGCACAGTTAGTATGTAGGCAGATAAAGGCATTACCTATTAAGTCATACTTGAAATGCTATGGGTAGAACTGAAGAGTGCACTGAATAAGTTAGATATAGAGATAAATGATGAATAGATAGATGATTTAGTTTAATTTTAATTAACACTTTATTTATTATTATATTATACTTTTTGCTATTTCATTTATTTACTCTACATTTCTATATGTAACTACAGCAATGAGGGCATCACATGCCTTTCTGAAAGAGGCTACTTATTATGCATGCATGCTTCATGCCATGGTCCACACTATAGGACATCCATGATGCTTAGTCACCTACATAGCTTAGTCAGGCCCCATGATATAAATAGCTATGGGTAGCTTAGAAATGTAGAGAATCAACCTTATTCTATGTAATATTTTCATGTCAAGTTTTCCTAATTATAATAACTAGCACTTTATGAGTATCAGGGTTTACCTACTCAATCTTATAATATCCCAGGAATTTTACTTTGAGAAGGTCTCAGTCTGTCTTAATCTCTATAGATTGATTATTATATTATATCCTGACTTCCTCCTCTAAATATCTATAGAATATTTAGGCCTTCATCTATTTCATCTTTTCTATCTTTATCTTCTTCTATTAATTTTCAATATCATTCTTTACATTCTTAATATACTTTTTGAGATCCTCCACCCCATCATTACTTTTCTTGAAAGACTAGATCTGGATTTCTTTACCAGCTATTTTACTACCTCTACTTGATTTCAATTCCATTAATGAAGTAATTAAGAAAGTAGGTTCTACTTTTTGTTCTGACTCAGCTGACCCTAAATCTGCACTACTGATTTACTCACTATTTATCTCTGCAACTTAGAATACAATTAGTTGGCTATTCACTGAATGACTATCTACTATTAGTAGTCTCAAAATAGATTATTATGCTATGAAATGGAAAGGTTGTTCCCTGCTCATTATTTATCTAATTTATCTTACTCTTCTTTTCCTCTCTCTTCTGGTATCCTCCTTGTTTGGTTGTTCAACTAGTAGAATAAAGCCTTTTCATGGGGATGTCAAACTGAAAGACTAGCACATCTCTTACTCTTAAGGTCTACTATCTAACTACCTGAAGACTCTCATAAAGAAACATAATAAAAAATACCTTAATCATCATTTAGAAACTGTAGGATTGATGATTTCTAAAAGCTAGAGAACTGGGGGGATTTCCCCTTCAAATACAGGCCCAGTTGCTGACCTTTCCAACTGGAAGGTCTGGGTGCACTAGGTTGCCAACCTGGAGGTCGGAGACCACGTGACCCCTCACAGTAGGTAGGGTTCCCAAAAGGGAAACGGCTAGCCCTAACTCCATTTCCCCCAGACCGCACGCCAGCTTTGCCTTTACTTCCCCGCTTCCTAGGGGGTACGCTACTTAATGATGAGTGCAACAGGATTCGGCTTGGAAAGCTACCTAGTATTGGAGCCTGGCTCCATGAGATCGTCGATACTGCTCATGAATGCACCATGAATGCTCTTTGGGCTGGGTGTTTTGGGTGAGGGTTGCTGCCCAGCCATGACTACGCGAGGTGCTCGAATGTGTTCGTCTTTCGGTGGGTGGCATGGACAATATATAAACGCCGATAACGGTGCTGGTATGTATGGATGTATCTGTCTTATCCAATACATTCTGGGTTCTTGTCCAACACATTCTGTTTCAGCTGGTGCCCGCCGCAGATGATTCCTGTCTGTGTTGAAGGCTGATCATGATATCACAAAAAACTGCTCGTCCAAAAAAAAAACCCACAGCCCGTCAACTGAAGCTAGCGACCATTAGTTCTCATTCTCAGCTTGGCTGCCCAGAACCGTTGAGTCTGGGGGCCCTTTCGAGGTGAATGCAGGGAAGACCTCGGTTGGCACGGTTCTCACATGAGATATCCCCATACCCCAGACTGATCGACCCAGCTGAGGTCGAATCGTCTGCAGCCATAATATATATAGTTCGCCGCATTGTCGCTCCGTTTTCCTCTCCTCTTCGTCGTGGACGGATGTCAGCTTTCTCGCCTCGTACACTCATGCTTGGGATAAACGGCACACACAACCAAGCCCATCATGATTAGCGATATCAACCCTCTGTACGCGATCTTGATCGCGGTCCCGGGCGTTATCCTTGCCCTCCCGTGCTTGTTACTGGTCAATCAGTTCTTCTATAATCGAAGGGTCAAGGCTGCTGGTGGCATCCATGCTCCCAGTGCGGGGAATCCGTGGGCGGGTGAGTTCTTTGAAAAATCCCCCTTTCAACCGAGTACTATGCTATTTTGAAGAATCCGTGTATCTGACATTGAGATAAGGCCCAGCTTTCCTCATCGGAGCCGGCAGATCGCTAACAAAGAATGCGCTGCTGGAATTCTTCGACAGCCAAATCGATAAATTTGCCCGTGTATCATGTCCCAACTGCATAGAGCATAACTTCACGGGAAACCAGCGTTACATCATGACCCGTGAGCCGGAACATGTTAAGGCTGTTCTGACCGGGAAGTTTGCAGATTTTGGCAAGGGCCCTCAGTTCCATGAGCTCTGGGCCCCGTTCCTTGGAGATAGCATCTTTACGACGGACGGCAAATCGTGGTCCAACTCCCGAAACCTGATCAGGCCCATGTTTATCAAAAACCGGATCAGCGATCTGGAGATTTTTGAGCGTCGTACACAGGTCATGATGGGTCTGTTCCCCCGTACCGGGGAGAAGTTCGACTTGATGAATCTATTCTATAGATTGACCATCGATGTCACCACGGAATTCTTGCTTGGACAAGGAATTAACAGTCTGGAACATCCTAAAGCGGACTTTGTCGATGCCTTCGAGGAAGTCCAGAGGATTCAGATGTTTCTGTCCACTACTGGGTAAGAACTCCCCAGCCAATTTCCAATATGCACAATACAATGCTAACCCATCTACAGTCCCCTCCAGCACCTCTATCCCCGTGGCGCCTACAAACGTGGCCTGAAAGTAATCGACAACTTCGTCCTCCCCTTCGTCCGCAAAGCCCTAGAGCTCCCACAAGAAGAGCTCGAAAAATTCAGCCGCTCGGAACGCTCCTTCACCTTCCTACACTCCCTGGCCCTCTTCACCCGCGACCCCCAGGTAATCCGGGACCAGATAGTCGCCGTCCTCCTCGCTGGCCGAGACACCACCGCCTCTACCCTCTCCTGGGCCTTCTACGAGCTCTCCAACTACCCCGAAATCTACGCGAAGCTGCGCGAGGAAGTCCTCACCACCCTAGGCCCCAAAGGGGCTCCAACCTACGACCATCTCAAGAACATGAAATACCTCCGCAACACTGTCAACGAGACGCTGCGACTGTATCCAGCTGTGCCATTCAACATCCGCTCCGCCCTAGCCGACACCACCCTGCCGACCGGCGGCGGACCGAACGGCGACCTCCCCATCACCGTACTCAAGGACGACATGATCGTCTACTCGACGCTCGCCCTGCAGCGGCGCAAAGACCTATACCCGCCCGTATCCGAGAAATTCGCAGACCCAGCCATCTTCTCCCCGGACCGGTGGGAGTCGTGGAACCCGAAACCATGGACATATGTGCCGTTCAACGGTGGGCCGCGCATCTGTATTGGGCAGAACTTTGCGCTGGCGGAGGTTAGCTATGTGATTGCGCGGATTGTGCAGAAGTATGAGCGGTTGGAGTATATGGGTGATTGGCCCGGGCAGGAGTATAGGGTGGAGATTGTCGGGTGTCCGGATCAGGGGGTTCCTGTGAGGTTTCATGGGGGGACTAAGTAAGGAGGTTTGGATTTGCCCCGGGAGGGCGGTTATTTATAGGCCTTTCGTTGTGTCTTTTATGTCAATGAAATCTGGAAGGGATTGGGTATCTATGTGACGGATTATATGGTTATGAGATATGAGACTGTAAATGCGATGACTACTTTGTTTTTAAATCTCTGGGCGGACATTCTTTGATTAGGAAGGTGTCAATTCGGTACCTTGATATCTTCGACCGAATGCAAATTCTCTCCGTGACTTACTCTTTTGCTGCGATCTTACTCTCAAACCACCTTTCTCCAACCCGGTTCTGGGGGAGGTTATCTGCTAAGTTAGCTTGAAAGGTACCTACATACACTCACGGTGTTCCCCACCTGACAGCAAGTGTTTCTGGCACCAGACACCTGCCTGGTTAGATCAAGTCTCAAAATATTACTTGGGTGGTAAAGAACCCTGCCCCGAAAACGTTGTATAGGGAGTGAACGATGATGCGGAAGTAGAGGTACAGCAGGTTTGAGGGAATGATCGCCTCATCTTTTCCCTGATAAGCAGTTTCATAGCTGGGTTGGCTGTATTTCGGTAGGGGAGTAAAATGGTCTATGCCGCTGTGAGAGGTGGGGAAGTGTTAAGGGAAGGAATAGGAGGTTAGTTTAGGGAAGAAAAGTAAGAGGGTTCCGGTTTGAAAGGTGTTTAGGTACCGAATTAGTTGTGTGTTCGGTACAAAAGGTCCTATTGATGATGGTTCGGTAGATTCGGCATAGCATTTGGGTGACTGTGGCAGAACATTGCATCGGGCAATAGCCGGCGGGGGTGGGGTAAGGCGTAATATCTTGGAGAAGTCACCCCACACTTTGCGTACACAAAAGCAGACGGAACGAAGCTTTGGAGGTGAAAATAACCACATCAAAAATTTCTCGATCAGAAGAGAAAGGAGAATAAAATAAACATCGACACACACCAGAGCAATGGTTCGCTACCTAAAAACCGGCGCCGGGTTGGATACCGCTGGAAACACCCCGGCTATCGATGTTCCATCAATCGTGAAAGGGGTCATTGACGACATTCGGACCAACGGTGACAGTGCTGTTCGCCAGTACTCTGCAAAGTTCGACCGCTGGGAGCCAGCTTCCTTCAAGCTTTCAGAAGCCGACATTCAAGCTGCAATCGCAAAGGTCTCCGAACAAACAATCAAGGATATCAAAGAAGCACAGGCAAACGTGCGTGCATTTGCTTTGGCCCAGCGGAAGTCGATATCCGATTTCGAGGTCGAGCTTCAACCGGGCGTTCATCTGGGCCAAAAGAATATTCCGATTAGTTCAGTTGGGGCGTATGTGAGACCTCTAGTTCGATTAGCTAATTGATTTTGTCGTTGAAATTTCCTGATACTGACACATAATATGGTATAGATATATACCTGGAGGGCGTTATCCACTCCTAGCTTCAGCACACATGACTATCCTTACCGCAAAATGTGCAGGGGTAGATCATGTCATCGGCTGCACACCGCCTATAAATGGAGAAATACCGAATGCAACGGTAGCTGCAATGCATTATGCTGGTGCGGACGAGATCTTCATTCTTGGTGGGGTTCAAGCTATTGCCGCGATGGCAATTGGAACCGATTCAATCCGAAAAGTAGACTTTATTGCTGGGCCAGGAAATGCATTCGTCGCAGAGGCGAAAAGACAGCTTTTTGGAGAGATCGGAATTGACCTTTTTGCGGGACCAACTGAAGTGCTTATCGTGGCAGATGACGAGGCCGACCCATTCACAATTGCAACAGACCTCCTTTCTCAGGCTGAGCATGGTCCGGATTCCCCAGCTGTCCTCATCACGACTTCAGAGGATTCAGGGGAAAAAGTTATTCGATACATCGATAGACTTTTAGAAAGGTTATCGACGGCTGCGGTCGCTGGTGTATCGTGGCGTGCTTTTGGAGAAGTTGCGTTGGTGGACAATCTGGATGAAGGATATGCGCTTGCAGATCAATATGCATTTGAACACGTTCAGATCCTTACCAAGCAACCACGAGCGGCTTTGGAGAAGATGAAGAACTACGGTGCTATTTTCCTCGGAGAGAAAACTTGTGTTTCATATGGAGACAAGGTAGGATTCAGTTTCGTTCATTCCATTTTGAATCTTGCAATTGGCTCATTGTAATCCGGCAGGTGATTGGAACAAATCACGTTCTGCCAACCCGCAAAGCAGCGCGTTATACCGGCGGCCTTTGGGTTGGGAAATTCCTTCGAACAGTCACATATCAAGAAGTCACTTCTGAGAAAGCAAGCGGAGAGCTTGGTCGACTATGTGGCCGGGCCGCAAGGGCAGAAAATTTCGAAGGCCATGCTCGTTCAGGTGATCTTAGAGCGCATCAGTTCCTAACTGACCAGCATGCCTGGATCGATCACGGAAAGTCAACATCGGGGCAGTAGAGCAGTTAGTACACCAAGGAAGATTTGAATGGAGCGGTACCCGTTCGGGCAGAAGGAAAGCCTTAGTAAATCTGCGCTAAGAGAGAATCTGAGCCAAAGAGAAGAGATATTCTTAACGGCTTGGGGCAAAGAAGAATTTAAAGGAAATTATATTTGGGAACCTTAAATAATAAGGATACGCAAACGCGGCAGAAATAGGGCGGGCATACTGCATTATGCAGCCCTCCACGCCCGATTTTGGGCAAAAGTGAACGTCAATGGGAAAGATGAGAGCATGAGAGCAACCTAGAAAAGAAAAAAGTGTAATTTTAATTTCTGGATGCGGGAGCAGAGAGCTGCGTTTCTGGCGCTTCGGGAACGGGGACGTTAACCTTGTTGCTCTAGTAGGCTCCTGAAGGTTTCAAGTAATGGTTCAATTGCTTCTCCCCTGATTTGACCAGGGGTAAGTCAAGTAAGCATAGTCCATTTGATGCCATTGGACAATAGGCCTGATGTACAACCCGAGGAATTGAACGAGTTGAAGGGTCCAAACCAGGTGGTTGTCATATTGAAGGTTGAGATAGACTTTGTTGAGCCTCAAGACGGATGTCTTGGCCTTGCTTACATAAACATTACATAATCATTCCCGTCTCATCTGAAACCGCGATATGACGATGCGAATCCATAAAACAGGGCTAGACTACGCGTAAAAAAACCGGACAATTCCATTCCACTGTCCGCGCATCTGGACCGATCCCCTCTCCCTAGGATTTGCACCCTCTGAGCGGGCCGCGGAATCCCAACTCGAGGCTTCGGAGGCTGCGGAACTTGGTCGATGTTCCTGGCCTAGCGTTGGTGATTCTTGGTTCGCCATCCCCGTCGACCGACGACAAAACTCATTTTTCACCCTCCCGCCCCAACGCCCTTCCTTTTGTTTTGGCGCCGTCTCTTGGAGTTATCTGCCTGGGTTCCATTCGTTTGAGAATCCCCCATAGTCTCGATTATTTGCGCCTCTCGTTAACGTCGACCGTACGGAGATGATTGGCCTTTCGTAACACCACCCACGACCAACTCCCTGAGCGAACATTATCGACGACCACGACCATACGAGAGGGAGCATAGAATCAGGGCGATACGGACGCGCGAATTGCAAGATGTGGCTCACTTCTCTTGCCCTCGACTATGGGGCGCCAGTTTTGTATGCATCCCGCCAACTCCGAATTCTAACCAGGGGTATGGGCTCTAACAAAATATTGCAGTCTCGTACTCTCGCCCCTAACGTCCTATTCGGATCAAATATACAGCATACATAGAACGAAGACCTCTGCTGGGTTTTCGTTGGATATCCCATTGATCATGCTCCTTGCCTCAATATTAAAGTCTGTCCGCCCCCCTCCCCCGCTTCTTTCTCTCCCGAACAAAAACTCTCATGACCCAAACGTCTGCTTCTCGATCTGACTGTTGAAAATATGTGCTTAGGGTATTTTACTGGTTTGGCGCTTATTACTCGTATGCCTTACTTTTCCAAGCCATTATCATGATTGGGGTACAATTGGTTTTATTGAAAGTCGCCTTGGATAATCGAGCTCCCGCGGGGATACGGGATGGGATAGAGCACGCGCCATTCAGTGGTCAAGGCGCGGGAGGGTCTTCTGGCTTTGTGAGGCCCTATAGCTTTTGGCAATGGAGAACCACCCGGCCGTACGTACCCCTCAAATCACACCCTAAGCTTTAGTGGCTTGAAACGACGAACCCCCCACCTTCTTTCCCTAAAAATAATCCAGGCGTAAGAACCATACTAACACCTCAATCTATTTCTAGATACTGGACCTTCATCTCCTACTTCTCCCTCGCCCTATTAGTAATCCACATCTTCCTCCCCCCAATCTCACACTCGGAATCCTACATCTCCCTCCTCGGCTTCGCCGGCCTAGGCATCGAAGCCTTCCTCCCCGTCCCACAAATAATCTCCAACCAACGCGCCCAATCATGCAAGGGATTCCGCCTCTCCGTCCTGGCATCCTGGATTCTCGGAGACGCGATGAAGATGGGATATTTCTTCTTCAGTGGCGATGCGGTGCCCTGGGCGTTCCGGGTATGCGGTATTCTGCAATGCTGCTGCGACTGTTACCTGGGTGTTCAGTACTGGATGTTTGGGGAAGGGGTCAGCAGGCCCGTGGAGCGGGGCGATAGCTGGGGGATGAAGGATGCTGATGTGCGGTTGTCGTAGGCTTACTCTCCCCTGAGAAGATGCGGATTGGGTTGGGTTGGATTGGAGTATTGTTGGGCATATTGTCTGCTGGGTTGATATAATATATACTTTTGTTGCATGGCATGATAACACTAATAGACCGGGCGTTTTGTTTTTCAGTTTTATTTCTCTTTTTGAATGCCCACCCTGTTTTTTATATATCTTAAGACCGATATTGGATCTAATAATGGATAGGCTTACTTTTTATAATCAGACAGTTAAGCTTATTCGTTTGAACCATCAAGCCGTGAAGATCTGGGATAGCACTGCTTCAATTGCCAACGAGGCCATATTAGTCAAAATAACATCGATGCCTGGCAGGGTGGCATATTTGGAAACAAAGGTTTTCTGCCTAGCACACTTTATTGGCTCTTAGGCCGATTCGATCCTGGGCTATTTCTCTGCTAGAGGCCAATATGAGAAGGAGAATGTGCTAATACTAGTATTTAGCCTGGCTGTTTTCAAGGATTGTTTATTTGTACTAGTAGTTCGGGCTATCATCATCAGATATCCATGGATTCTTATCAAAATACTAAAATACTAGTAGCTTCTACTACTAGTATTAACATCCTCTCTCTTCGCACCCGCATGCAAGACTTAAACCATGTCCATTAGCATCTCTTCGACCCTATCACACTATTTGATTGGGCTTTCTTCCAGATACCTCCTAATTTCTATCCCCAGCCGAATCTACGAAGCTCCACTGGGCATCCTTGAACTCAGTTGTGTCCCAATCTGTCGATGAATCAGACTGAATTGAGGTAACTGTTGGAAGAGTTGCTGAAATGTTTTGAGAGATGGATGCTTCTCTGGATTCGTCTCTCAGAAGTGTCGCATTCGCAGCGTCGATAACCTCATCTCTGATTTCTTTTGTCCAATCCCTAGCATTCCCATACGCGGCTGCTCCCTGACGGAAGGTTTCTGCGGTGTCAGTTGGCACCATCATAACAGGCCTGTCTCTTCGCCACCGCCGCAGACTGGCCTGGTGATTTCACCTCTAGAAAGAAGTTGGGTAGTATCGGACGACTATCTTGTGCTGAAGGAATGATGGTGTCATGAAGCTTGTCATGGATTTGTCGGTCAAGTTGTTCAGGTCGAGCACCGAAGAAGCAATCCGGCCAGGCACTTTGATATTGTAGCATCTGTTAAAGGCTTCAGGTTGCCGAATGGGTAACCCCCTCGCACAGCTTTGCGATCACTTATTCCACCTTCAATTGTCGGAATAGTAGAATTTGTTTGTAACTCCACTGCTGCATCTGTGCTTGCCTCCTTAGATTTCTCATATCCCTCCTCTGTGAACCTCGAAGGGGACAAGGAAGCTCGTGGCTGGTCTAGTCGCTGATTGATTTCTGTCCAATTCTTTAGCTTCTCTAGTTTTCGACCGTTGAGATATCTATAACCTTGTTAGAAGACCGGGTTGTCGTTGACGGTTGTCGTTGACGGACGTTTTCTATTCTAGGAGGGTCAATTTAACCCCCTGCCCTCATTGAGAGGGCTTCTATACTATTCTAGAAACTAGAGAGGGGGCACCATTGGGATTAAGTCAACGGAGGGGACATAGTTATGACGTACATTTCTGAGATCGGAAAGATCTGGACCGCCGTGTTTCGAGTACTCTTTTATCTCTTTCAAACGTTCCGGTCCACAAGAGCGGAGAAAGTCTGGGAGAGAAATCGGAATCGGCTAAGATAACTAGTTGCCGAAAGCTTAAATTAACCTCGTGAACCCCACGTTTTGCCCCGCCATGCCGAAGGTCTATTTCAACGTCAACATCCCGTATCTAGGGAAACACTGTAGCTATCCATCCCAATTGCAGTACAGCAGGATACTGATTTATACTACAAAGATGACTTCCTCACAGGACACGATAAGAATCGGCTATGTGCCCGGTAAGTGGCTCCCCACACCGAACATTCGCCCGCCCGAATACCCCGCAACGCCAATCATATACACCTCTCTCCGCATCCTTCAATTCCACATTACCCACCACTAACCCGTCTACAGAACACTACCTAACCCCCCTCCACCTCGCGCTCCGCCTCAATGCCGCCTCCGACTCCCCCCTCCCCTTCAAAATATCACTCATCCCCTTCCCCTCCGGAACAGGGCACATGATCACCTCGCTCCGCGCGAACGAAATCGACATTGGCATTGGCTTAACAGAGGGCTGGGTAGCCGGATTAGTTGGTAAGGCGCAGCTGGAGAAACCCGGCGAAGATGGCGGGTATAAGATTGTGGGAGAGTGGGTGGATAGTCCGCTGCGGTGGGCGATCGTGACGGGGCGGGAGAGGGGCGAGATTAAGGGGGTGGGAGATTTGAAGGGGGGAAGGGTCGGGGTTAGTCGACTGGGGAGGTGAGTTTTAGACATATATTTTTATTCTATTCTATTCTACTATGTGTTTATTATATATCTTGATCGGTATGGATACTTATCTGTAATACTAACGAAAAAACCACCCATCTAGCGGCTCACATATCATGTCCTTCGTCCTAGCCCAAGACCAAAACTGGCCCGCAGACACCACCACCAACCCGCTCACTCCCGTAATCCTCGGCCCCTTCCCTTCTCTCCGCGACGGCGTATCCGGCACCTCCCCCACAGCCGATTTCTTCATGTGGGAGCAATTCACCACCAAACCATCCTTCCACCCCACCCCCTCCAACCCCTCCCCGCCACTCAAGAAAATCGGCGAAATCTTCACTCCCTGGCCATCCTGGTTCATGGCCGCTTCGACAGCTACCTTCACCACACCAGCGGAAGACGAGCGGTTAGCGAGTCTATTCAAAGTGTTGGATAGGGGCATTGAGGCGTTTGAGGCAGATAGGGCGGAGGTGGTTAGGCTGTTGGGGACTGGGGAACTGGGATGTACGTATGTTGAGGACGATGCGAAGGAGTGGTTGAAGGATGTCCGGTTTGTTAAAGGGGGTGTGAGAGGGGTGAATGGGGAGGTTATTAGGGAGGTAGTGAGTCTGTTGAAGGTTGCAGGAGTTGTGCCGGCGGGGATTGGGGAGGAGGAGGCAATGAATAGGGTAGTGGGAATATTTAAGGATTAGGGTACGGGTGAGTAGTAACTTAGATGGAGCTGGAGGGAAAAAAAGGGGGTGATGTATAGACTAGGTTTGTTGTATTAAGATATTTTATTCAATGACATAGCAGTGATTTTGTCATTATATAACGGAGAGATGAGACGTTGTCCTATTTTGCCTCCCCTGACAATTACAAGGATCCCGCAGAAATTGAAATTGTGGCGGTTGATTGACCCAACCACCCAACAACCTTGGGAATGATATTAAATTGCTCCAACCTCTCATCAATAGGCAATAGTTATCCTACTTCCAGTCTTACTATCTTTGGCTATTCTAGACACTCACCATGTCATGCCAGCCCGAATCTGCTACCTGCTTCTAATCCTTTTTCTTTCGTCTAGATAGGATACTCAAATCTCCTCCTTACATCCCTGACTTCTTCTATCACTCATACAAGAAATGGAAAGTAGCGGAAGGTAATAACCATCTCCCTCTCTGAGATGCCCAGTCACTGACATATATCTAGAACCTGACAAACATACTTTCATATATATCGACCCAAGATGCAGAAAATAAATGTACCAGTTAACTCGGTGAAATAAACACCCACACTCACTTCTACATCCAACTCACCAGTTTCTTAAATAGGGACAGGGCAGCTCCCTGGCAAACACTTTTTCCCCTTCTATATATTCCCTAATCCCTACCGATTCAATTTCTAAGATACGGTTAATGCCCAACTGGCCACCGCTCACAGGGGGAGGAGGGGGAAAATGGCTTTGTTGGGATCTAGTTACAGCTATTAACTATTCAAACAAGGACATTATAAAGCCTTTCTAAAACAAGTTTCCTTGTCATGGATCTCTCATTCTTTCTTTTCCCTTCTTTGTGACTTGTTCAATAACTATTCTGTTACTGCTATGCTATTGTCCTTTTTGTTTCTTTATCAGCTGGATATTTTATGCATGCCTAGTAGTTATATATATGTACTTGGGTACATACAAGCATACACAAAAAGTGTCCAACCCCCCGCTCCCCCTTTTCCGTTAGGGAAGAAGCATCAAGCTACAAATCTGCACATTTACGCTGCGCATATCTTACAGCTCACCTCACCACGAGCAAAACGAACGAGGCAACTCTCCTCAGCAGAACAAAAATAAAAACATGGTCCCCCAAACAGCCATCATCCCCCTTCTCTCCCTCCTCCTCCTTACCCACCAAACCCGCGCAACCTACACCCTCTTCGACTCCTACACGCCCGAAAACTTCTTCTCCAAGTTCGATTTCTTCACCGGCCCGGACCCAACAAAAGGCCACGTGAAATACCTCGACGAAGTCACCGCGCGCCGCGAGGGCCTAGCCCTAGAAGTAATCATCGACGACAAACCAGCCGCATACATGGCCGTCGACTCGATCAACAAAGCGCCCAACGGACGCCCCAGCGTGCGCATCACGAGTAAAAAAGCATACAACCAGGGCCTAGTGATTGGCGATTTCCTGCACATGCCCAACTCGACATGTGGCACCTGGCCGGCGTTCTGGATGGTGGGGGACGACTGGCCGAAGAACGGGGAGATCGATATTATTGAAGGTGTGCATATGGATTTGAGTAATGGGATGGCGCTGCATACGGATCCTGGGTGTAAGATTGAGAAGAAGACGGAGTTTAAGGGGAAGATAGAGTCGGCGGATTGTTATGTTAAGGCGGAAGGACAGGGGAATAATCAGGGTTGTCGGATTGTGTTGGAAGACAATGAGTCGTTTGGGGACCCGCTGGATTCGAAGGGGGGTGGGGTGTATGCCACGCTGTGGACGGCGGAGAGTATCAAGATTTGGTTCTTCCTGAGGGATGATATTCCAGAGGATATAGAGAAGGGATCGCCGGATCCTGATTCTTGGGGCATGCCTGCGGCGGTGTTTGAAGGGGAGTGTGAGTTTGATAAGAAGTTTAAGGATCTGAAGATTGTGTTTGATACGACGCTTTGCGGGGAGTGGGCGGGGGCGGTGTGGGAGAGTACCGACGGGTGCGGGTCGAGCGCGAAGACGTGCAAGGAGTTTGTGAGTGAGAATCCGGACGCGTTTGCGGATAGCTTTTGGGGGGTGAGATATGTGAAGGTTTATAATAAGGGATAAGAGGGAGGAGATTGTGGCATGGCGTTCTGGCGAAATTAGATAGTTTTTGCATATAATTTCCTCCGTCGATATTCATTGCCCCAACCCTGGCGGTCCGGAGTTCGGCATATAGCTGATCGATTCCAAGCATCATTCGAGATCTATTTCGCAGATAACATAATTGAGATCCGTGAATTGCAGACATCAACACCGAAATGGCATGTCAATAGATCATCGTCCAAACCCCCAGGCCTGAAGTTCCCGAGGTCTGAAGTCCGGATTTCCACATCAAGCCGCCCAAACCTCACTCATATGAACCTGGTTGAATAGATTAGGAAATGTCATGGCAAACGCAATGACCACGTCCTTATCCTTATGATTGGAAGCAAAAATTCCAATCTCACTTGCCTCGTCAAGTAGCTTAGCCTTTGCTAGGAGAGTCCGTGGAGCAAATTCCGATTCGAGGACGGATATTCTCCCTCCCTTCGTCAGCTCCCATATTGTCTGAGACATAGAGCAGGTGCGGTAGTGATCTGGATACGTTGCGCGTGAATATTTCCAAAGCACTGCCATATCTTTGAAAGCAGAGTATAAATCATCTTCTTTTTTCGATGAGAACCTAGCAATCTTACAGCCCTTGCATGACATCCCTCTTTCAACGCGGCCAGTGGTAATATCGAGATATGGCAGCGGGGCCATAGCGATGCAGTCCGGCGTGTTAACGAACTCGTGTAGTGTTTCGCTATCGGCCAGTGATAATAATTTGGATAGTTTTCGCTCTGAGGAAGAAGAGAAGCGGACTCCAGTAGGCCTCATATCCACTGAATCCACCCCAATAATTGCCCTCACCCGTAGCAGCAGACCCTGTACCGTGGTGTCTAACGAGACGCAACCGTCCGCCTCTACGTATGTTTTGTAAGAATAGGTTTTTTCAATGGTCAACCAACAAAGAGTACAAAACCTTGTAAAAGAAGGTAGCACAAGGTTTCCACCAAAGTGGAGACAAAGAGAACAGTGCTGGGTGACGAGGATGCCAAATAGGTCGCGTAGGGTCCTATTTGATGCCAATGAAGCCCAATCATCAGTCACAAACATAGCCCGCAGAGCGTCAGGAGCCAGGCTTGTGATAGCCCGGTATTCTTTGCTGGCAGAGACAACCACGCCAGCACACAGATTTACATGGCGGAATCGAATGAGGGAGCGAATGTCGAGAAGTAGACAGATTTCATGCACAATTTCAAGAGGGAGGATATCTAGATTGCCGAGGGATGCTGAGGGAGTGCGAGGGAACGCTCTGCAAATAGATGTCTTGATTTGCGAATGGTCTCGAGGATTTATTTGTTCAATCTCGGGATGGAAATAATCTCTGTGGTCGTCGAAATGGCAAGCAACGCGGATGATATCGTCTACCTGGCTGTCGTCTGGAAGCGGACGGATTGGTGGTCTGCTGGTATGCATTGTGCTGATATTGATTCACTAACGAGACGGATCGTGGCTGGAATGCCCGGGACTGATAGGAGTAATGGTGGACGGAGGTTGGCGGTTGTGCTATGTTCAACGTGCTGGTGGTCGAGGGATGTTGTTTGTTGTCGTTGGGGTTAAGGTTGAGAGAAGGAGTTGATCCTGGCTGGATTGGGATACGAGGAGGTTGGGGATAGTTATTCGACACGTCACAACGGATTCTTCATTCTCTCATCGATGGTCTCATGAGTTAGCTTCATACTAATATTCAGTCAACACAGCATTATTCAATAATCAATCTACCCATCCGAAGCTCATATGCAACCCAAATACCCAGCCTACTACTCCGGAGATCAAAAAGAAAGAGAACATGAAGAAGCAAGATAATCACTACTACCCATTCCCTGCTCACACCCTCAGATTCGAAATATGGATATGCCCCGGTTCGTGATATTCATCCCGAAAAGCAGCAGTAGACTCGTCTGGTTCGTCCGCCGCTGCATTTTCATCCTCCTCCGCCATTTGGTGCTGAGTTGACGAAGATGATCTATGATGATCTTCTTCTCCTGGCTCGTCACAGTAGCGGCCATCTGTAATGAGTCCAGCATGTGATCCGTTGGTCTGTGGCCCACTGGCGTCATCGATTGTTTGACGGTAACCAAGAGCAGAGCGGTTGGTTAAATCATATCGACGTGACGAGAGAATATACTATTCAATGGGCGAGTATAATCAGTGACTGTGATCCTGCGAATGATAGTCCCCTGCTAACACTTCTCTCTAGCACATGTATATATGCCGTCCAGATCACCGTCTAGAACAAAATGGACAAATTACCAACCTTCATAACCAAACTCAACACTGCTGCCGCAAACACCATCGCCGCAGCCCCACGCTCCGTATCCCTCCACCCCGCAAAGCAGCTTTCAGTATACCCAAATGTACTGGGACAATCACGATGTTCAGAACCACCAGGGAATGGCCATGCGCGATCCCGCGTGCTTCTGAAGCCGCAGCATTGGAGACGGTCTTGGATGGCACGGATGGCGTTTGCGTTCTTATTCGAGTAGTAGGATTGCCATTGGTTTTCGAGACGGCAGCTGACGATGTCTTCCGGCGCGAAGTAGGAGATGGAGAGCGAGGCGAGGATGGTTGGGAAGATGGTCAGGAGCTGGTCTAGGATGGTTAGCAAGGTGGCGATGTCGATGGGCCCTGTGGATTGTCTGTTCGGACGGCGGTTGCGGGCTTGAGAGACAATATTGCTGGCTAGCGGGATTAGGAGGGCCGTGGCGATGGGGAGAAATGTTGTAATGCCTGCGAGTGAGGTGGGAAGTGGGAGATAGAATTTTGAGGTGCGGAACCATGCGTATCTACATGTTTGGATGGCTAAGTAAGTGGGTTTATTCCATAGGTCTTGGAGATAGATAGGAATAGTCCGTACGCGCTGATAATTGTTGCTACAATGCCAGCCTGATAATCTATTAGCATCACATTTCTTTTGTATCAGTATCCTCTTGCTATACTTACCAAGCATCCCAGGATTAGAAGCATGGAGGTCGACAATGGTATCGCCATATCTGCGAGTATAGGACTTAAGCTGAAGCACAGCAGGTTCAGATGGTCGAGCTCGAGAGAAAATTGCAGATTCCAAAACTGGGGTTTGGAGACAGCTATATATGTAGTTGCTGGGGTTTGATGGTGTCTGGAGGCGGGGTTCTGCTGCAGGATAAATACGCCACAATTTTGAGGCCCCCAATCAAACACAGGATGCTTGTAGCTGACGGGCGTCTGCTTTTACGAAGCATATATGGTTGTTTTTGAAATGCAGAATTGCGGGAGACACTCCGAATTCAGCTATTTGATAGATGTCAGAGTGTTGTGGCGAATGGGGAAATGCGGAGAAACTTTGATGGAGGAGGAAAGGAAAAGAAGAAAACTGCTATTAACACACAGAACCATCTAGCAGTGACAAAGAAATTCTTTAGAAGAGATGAACATACTAGTATGCAATGCAAATTAATTGACCTCCGTGCAATCAGTCTAGTGTATGTGTCAATATACTTCTTAGAGATAGTAGAGCATTCCAGCGCTCACTACCTGGGGGTTGGTTCTATACGGCCCAACATCTCTAAGAGTATAGAATCTATTGGCCAGAAGGAACACTCGTAAACCTGCAATTAGCGATTTCATAGGTTGATGAGCAGTCTATGATATTAGGTTTATCAGGTATAATTTCCCACTTGATTTCTTTTCACATCTAACAACGGACACAACATCACAATGTACATACAGTACCAAAGGTTTTGGACACAGCAGTTATCACTCAAAAAGGCCGCACAAAGAAAAAGACACAGAAGGGGTTTGGCGGGCGGCTGCACGAGGACTAATTGACTGCTAAAGGCATAGGATACCACTAATATAGAGTAAGCCAAATACCTATGGCCGAATAATACAACCAGAGGGGGCGACTTACTGAAATAATTATTGAGTTGGAACCCCTACTCGAATGACAAAATCGGCCCGATAGCCTTCGACATAAGAAAATCATCAATATAGACAAGAAAGCTTCGAGCAGTCCAATCGAGATTAGATATGCCAACACGGAGCGGGGCATCAAAAAGCTGAGGTTCGGGCCCAAACCAGGTAAACGGCGTGTCCAATCCCTGGTTAATGGGGAGTGGATCAAGTTCCCAATTGCCTTGAGCGGTATTTTTTACCAGCTGGATCCAGCCATATAGTGAGGCATATCCTCGAGAAACCGGCGAGTGGACAGTTGCATGACAGAGTGGAAAGCCGACGAAATCATCCGGTTGATGGGAAGCAGTTGGAAACAATAGATCAAGGCCATATTCCTGTGGGTTGCAATCTGCTTCAACCGCAACTTTAACATATGCTGGACTGCGACCAGGCACACAAAAAGGTAGGACCAGAGACTGGGAACCAGGCGCTCCAGCAGATTGGTCCATTTTTGGCTCGGGGTCACGAGAATTGGGAGTTGACAGCAAAATAGGAGGTATCCCTAGGTGATAAAAGGGGAGACAAATAGGGAGATAAATAGGACGAAATATCACGAATATCCAAGCAGGAAATTTAAATATGAAGGGAAGTAAGTAGGATTAAGCATCTTATGTAGCCACCGGAGCAGCTAGCGTAGGCTCACTCATTCAGGACGAGGCATTGGGGATACTCCTCTGGGCAGCAACAAGACCCCGTAGCTGGTCCGATTGTCCCGAATAAACTGGCCTTTTTAATGCAGTAACCGGCCTCTAGAATGTGCGTTAAACATGATGATTGTTTTGAAGGGCCTGAAGACTTCACTTTGAATAGCATAATTGGATGCCTACTAAGCATGTCTGAGGTATTCGTAGTAGTTACTAGTAGTTGTTTCATGAGGCAGTTAACAGCATATAAGGGCCTTATCTGGAAGCGGAAGCGTGTGGTGATATTGAGATCTGTTTCCCTATGATCAAATTGTCCGATGGACGAAAGCCGGCCGGAAAAACATTCGCCCGCCCAAAACTCCGTTTTCATCGCCAAACCTCCGAACTTGGATGCCAGCAAGAAACCAATTCTCGCAGCAACAGGGCACAGGGCCTCGCACAACCTCTCCGCCCGCGATCACCATGGCAGCTCCCAGCAGATACATGTCCTCTCTAACGAGGGGCATGGCGTCTGCCTTCCGGTTCCCGCTCCGGCCCACCAATGCCCTCCTCTCGATGCCATCCGCCTCCTCGCCCTCCTCCGCCCTCCTCCCCTTTCTCTGCCCGCCCGTGCAGCAACAGACGAGAAATGCCCAGATGAAATCGCGGGCGAAGAAGAATGTCAAGACCCGGAAGAAGTACAAGACCTTCCAACAGCATAATATGAAAGATGCGCTCCAGTTCTCACTATGTGATGCGATGAGGTATGTTTAAATTTATTTTTGGATATATAATCTTGCCCCAGGCCATTGATATAAGAAATCCATCTAACCAATCCATTGTGAATAAAAACAGATGGATCCGCGCCTTCGAAGTCGGCCGCCCCCTCTCCTCCTCCAAATACGAAGTCCACCTCCGCGTGCGCAGCGGGCACGGCAGCGCCGTCATCCGCAGCTCCCTACGGCTCCCACATTCCGTCCAACCGCAAGCGCGCGTCTGCGTAATCTGTCCACCAGACAGCAAGGCCGCTAAAGAGGCCGAGTCCGTGGGCGCCGAAGTGATTGGCGAGGAAGAAGTGTTCAAACAAATCAAAGCCGACAACATCAACTTTGACGTCTGCATCTGCCACACGTCCAGCTTGCAGGCGATGAACAAGGCTGGTCTGGGACGCATTCTGGGTCCCAAGGGCCTCATGCCTACGCTCAAGCTGGGCACTGTGGTCGACAATGTTGCGAAGACTGTGAAGAATATGAGAGGCGGAACGACGTATCGGGAGCGCATGGGCGTGATTCGCATTGCGGTTGGACAGTTGGGATTTTCGCCGGAGCAGCTTAAGGCGAATCTAGTCGCTTTTATTTCGCAGATTAGAAAGGACGTGTCTGCTATGGATGAGAGTTCTAAGGATATTTTGGAAGTGGTATGTTTCAATCTATGCCCCATAACTTCACGGTTGATCGAGAAGCATATGCTAATAGTGTATCCACAGGTGCTGAGCTCGACCAACTCGCCCGGTTTCAGCTTGAATGGTGATTTCAAGAGTGCTGATTCCCCTCCCACCCACGCCCTCGCAGGCCCTTAAACTATAGACTCTGTATTATTGTATTATAAATATGTCGTTTTCATTTGCAGCTAGTTAAATACATGGCGTTCTATGGTATCTTTTTGATTTGATAGAAGAAGAAAAGGATGAACAAATAAACACAAATAAACCGCCAAACACCCCAACTCCATGGCTAAATATATGCCAAACAAGCAAGTCAGTTTCCGCATGGAGTGACTATTCCGCCTCCCCTGGGAAAAAAGGGGTGAGCCTTATATTTCCAACTCCTTCATAGCAGCCGTCACCTCCTCATCATCCACCTGCTCCCCAATCATCCCATACAACCGCCCAATAGCCTGCACCCTTTGCTCCCGATGCTTTTCCGACCGCTTCGCCTGCTGCAGCCCGGTCTTAAGATCAATCAACAGCGCCGCCCTAATCTTCTCCATCCGCGGCTGCAAATTGACGATAAACGGATGGTCCAGCCCAACCCTCTCATTCACAGTCGTGATGTATAGATATTTCCGCACATGCCTGTCCAGTCGTGGCATAGAGACAGTGGGCACACCAGCGTCACTATCACTAGTCGCATCCCCATCGTCGTCCGCGTCGCTTTCGTCCGTCTCGCTATCGAACAAATCCCCATCGGACCCATCACTCCCCGCCTCCCCCTTACCCTCCCCGTGGACATCAGCAATCATCAACCACCCCTCCAACTCCCCAACTCCCTCACTAACATCCAACAACTCATTCCCAACCACAACCCCCCTCCCCAGCGCCCTCTTCTCCCCCAACAACGCCCTCATCTCCTCCATCCTCCCCTCCACCTTCCCCGCAATCCCGCCCACCTCCCTCGCAAACCCCAACAACCCAACCCTCACCTCCTCCACCTTCTCCTCCCCACCCCTTAGCGCACTACCCAGTGATAAAAAATCAGTATAGTTCTCATTCACAAGGTCGAGCAATTCCTTGTTCAGAGCCTGGCTGAGGTCGCGCAGTTCGGACTGCAGGTCTGAGAGGGTTTGGTGGCGGTTGGAGAGGGTGGAGAGGAATGTGGTTGGGGTGAAGGTTGGGGAGAGAAATGCGGCGCGGGAGAGCGGTTTGGGGAATGGGAGGGTGGAGGCGTAGTCATCATCGTCGGAGTCTGAGGAGGCGCGGGGGTGCGAGGGCCGGCCGCGGTCGGAGAGGGACTCGTCGGAGTCGTCGCCGAACTTGGGGGGGGTTGTTAGCTGTGGGCTTGATGCTAGGTAGGGTTGAGGGGGGGACGAACGTAGAATTGGGATGTCATCTTCTTCCTCCGCTCTCTCTGTTGCTCTCCTCGTTTGGGGTTATCTGGAGGAGAATGCCACGCCAATTGGCGGCATTGTTGACCAAGGGGAATATAAAACAGCGAAAAGTCGAGGGAGGTTGGTGCTGGATGTTGTCATTGATGCTCCATATTCTCAAGTAGATGCGATATCAAACTGCCTATTCTCCTCTTTTGCGACGCTGTTTTAAGCGGGTTCTCAGCACGTGACGCCAAGCATCAATCCTCGTACATTGTACAACCTTCCGCTATGAACCTCGCGATGTTTTCCAAGTTACTACTCCGTACTGATGTTTGATCTCATTGACGGCAATTCTCTACTCTTGAAAATGCATAAATCCAATACCCTGCACTCCTCTTAAGCACCCCTTTCTCTAGGATTTCTTCACTCCCTCCAATTAATACTACTAAGTTAGTAGTAGTGCTACAGTTCACACTGCTTCATTTCATTCCCTTTGTACGAGTCTCTACATCTCTTCGTGGTTTCCGCTTGCTCCGGATATTTAGTGTATGGCACTGAGATATCCTTTTCCTGTCCTAACTCTCTGCTACCAATACCAGTGGCCTTCATTTCACTATCCCAGCCTCTGTGTCGGGATCCACGCGTTGGTTTACGGAGTAGCTGACCAAGCTACTAGCTATAGAATCACCTTCCTGAGCAGTATGGGAAGTTCAAACCCATGAGAAAAGGTGAACGGATCAGCCAATGGGCAACTAGAATCCCTAGTTCAATATGTTTCCTCCATCTCCGTGCTTCAGATTTCCAGTGACAAGGAGAGCTCATACTGCATACGACCTTATATCTTTTAGACCCTCAATCTGCAAGACAGCCATCCTTTACTGATAAAGCGTCCAGGGACCATATTCTCCAGCAAGGTAAAATCCAAGGCCGGACTCATCGTTACTCAAGGACGCGAGGGTGCGGATATATGACTGGAAACAGCATTTATGCGTGAAAATCCCATCAAGGCCGACAGTTACATCATAGAGCCCATGACGGATTCCCGGTTATGGATCTCGAATCTTGGCAAAGCATAACCTCCGTTAGCCCAAAGTGGTGCTGGATCCCGTATGAATGGAGTTAGCCGGGCAAAAATTACCATGAAGCCTATGGAAGAAAAGCAATCTCCTTCTTGAAGGCCCTATGGGACACGTTCAAGCAGGTCAAAAGCATGTTCAGGTGAAGAGGTCGTCAATGCAACCCCTAGAGGTAACCACCCTCTGCGCTCAAATGGCCTATCTGAATCTAGCCATGTCGAATTTATAGTTGAACAAGTGCTCTGTGGTTCAGTGTTTATTTACGAGAACTTTAACCCCAGGAATCGATATCACATACAACCCTGTGAGAGTCTTCGGGCCTTTCTCTACGTAAATGCTCAACCCCTCGACGGCCAAGGCGCCCGCTTCTGATAAGCACGAGAAGGGCCTCCGCGCGTTTAGCGGACTTGCCTTGTAACCAAACAAACACGCGTCCGCAAGGATCCTCCAGGCTAGGTAGTTGAAGCTGCACGAGATCCGCCATATGCATTTTGGGGCATTTAAGGGAGTAAAGACTCCGACGTCAAGAAGTTTCTGTTTCAACCAGCGGATAACATACTAGGCTACTAAATAGTGAAAAACATAGCTTTATTCCAAGAATAAACCCACTGGTAAGTCAAATTGCCAATTGACGGAGAAAAAGGCCTTGGAAGTATCACTAACTTCATTTCATAGAAACCGCTTTCCAGCGAACTGAAGAAAAATGAAGTTCATCTCTACTCCACTCCTTCTGACCCTCCTCGTTGGGAGCTCCCTCGCGCTGGAGGCCCTCCCTATAAAGGAGGGCGCCGAGAAATCAGGGGAGCTCCGAGGCGTCCCCGGTGACATTAAAGCTCAATGTCCCCCAGCGTACCCTCTGTATTGTTCCCGATGGAATTTCTGTTGCCCTCGTGGCTCCGTTGGGTGCTGTCGCCTTCAATGTTGCCTTCCCGGCGTAAGATACTGCGGAGGCGATGGGCTCTGCTATGCTTGAACAGATTGCGGTGAGTAAGAGGTTCCTGAATTTCAACGTCTCCCATGAATTATGCAAGTGATAGGCTGACGGTATTCTGGGGGTGAGGAGAACAAAGGAGATCGATCCACTCCGGCCAACAAGTATCCTGCAGATAGTTCAATGGATTTCCAACGTCGTTTAACAGTGCACTAAATGACAGTGAAAGAGAGGAATATTCCAGGATAGTTGTGGTTCTTCTTCATTCTATTCAGGCTTTTGTCATTTTGCATTCAGATACCTGTGTCAAGTACTGTACTTCCATTTGAGTCTGCTTTACACTGCATTCAAACAGTTCCACTCATTAAAGCAGCTTATCACTATGTAGCTGGGTGGAGAATCAAAATGTTTATCATTCTGCCTGTTTCTGGACACACTCACTTGTAGCTATAAATTGAGAACCCTCCCTAATAGATAACCGTCAAATCCCATACATATTATTAAGAGAGATCGTGTAGTTGGACACCCTCTCCATGTAATGGGACACCCCCTCTAACCCAATTGGGCCTTAGTGTGGACTAAGTGGGACTAGCATGTTTCTAAGCTTCCACATCAAACTCTTGTCAAATCTCTCAATCGCTCAATCTCTTGATCTCTCATCAACCTCTCTATCTCAACCCCTTATGTTTGAAGGCGCCATGGAGCTCCTAGGCGGGCATGGCAGGCATGGTGGGCGTGGTGGGCGTGGTGGATGTGGTGGACATGGCGGGCGTGGCAGGTGTGGTGGATAATAGGGAGGGCCAGGGAGGCAGCCATTACATAAGCTGCCAAGCTAGTCCTAAATAGGAAATAGAGTCTGATTTTTTTTATTGCATTTTTGAATTGAATTGGCAAAATCATTAATAAATCTTTTGCAGCGCAGGCGGGCGCTCAGCGCTCGCTCGCTCGCTATGTTGACTATGTAGGCAGTTTTGATGTGGTAAGATTATATAATCATGCCAAGTAGCGCCTTTCCACATTAGGCCTAGTATGCCCCGTAATTGGCTTAGCGTCGCTTATTCCTGGTGCTAAGGCCCAATCGGGTTAGAGGGGGTGTCCCATTACGTGGAGAGGGTGTCCAACTACACGATCTCTATTAAGATAGGGAGTCAACTACATGATACGAGTTCTCGGAGGAATATATTTCCGGTGCTGCGGCTAGTTATCCCATCACGTGACTGTCGGCTTCACCAGATTTAGCCGAGTAAAAATAGGAGTAGATAATTATCTACTTCAATCATGGTGAAAAGAAGCACCTTTTTTGATATACCATGTAGTTGAGCATTGAATATACACCCCGTCACAGATATCAGACTTCTCTCGGTATCGGATATTGCATGCATGGAGAGCAGCCCACCCACGTGACCGCCTCCCCTCGTCTCCTCTCTGCCAACTCATCTTCTGCATCTCGCCAGCCGCCGCGCTGTGGATGGCCAACTCTGCTGCATCCCCTCCCCTTGCGATGTCTTGAGAGCTGCTCCTTGGCTGCATCCCGGCCTGTCCCTGTCGCTGAGCCAATGCTGCGCTGGCCTGCCTGCGTGCACCCTCGTAACCACCGCCCAAAACCCAGCCATCCGTTCGCTGTCTTCCCCCCCATGCCGGCCTGCATCCATTGAGCCCGGCCCCCGCTGTTCGGGTGGAGTTTTGCTGCCATCTTACAGGACCGGCCCATATTGTCCTCCTGCGTGCTATACGTCGTGCTCTGCCCCTCCCCCAAACGCCTGTCTGCCGAGATGGATGCCAGGTCAGACAACACGTCTCCCCTTGCTGACGGCCAGCGCCTGTCCTCGTCCCTCCCGCCCCAGCCGTGGCTCAACCTCACCCCGTCTCCTGCGCGCCCGCGCACCCGCCTGTTTGATCCCCCGCCTGTCGACGAGTCGACTCTCGCACGTCGCACAGCAGCGCTTCGTCAATTGAATGGCATCCCCCGTTCCTTTCAGCGCAAACACAGACAGACCCCGTCCATTGGAAGCCGCTCGACCCTGCCGCCGCAACCTGTGCTCGTCAGGACATATTCCCCAGAATCTGATGCCCAGGCGCGGCCCTCCACCATGTCTCGAGCACCCGGCGTGCTCGCAAACGGATCCGCCGCGGAAAGACCGCCGGCCCAGCTGCCGTCCGTTCACGACTTTGGTATCGAAGGGATTCTCCGCGCAATTGAGCCTGATATTCAAAACACCCTCGATGCGATCGCTGAGATATGCGGCAGAAGCAGGCTGAGCCTTGCGAATGAGTATGGGAGTCATCGGCCTCCCTTGGGAGAGATTCGTGCCTCCACTAGATCGGCTGATAATGGTCTGCTCCCGGTTGAGGAAGCAAGTTCGAGCAATGAAAGGCTCGTTGATGAGAACGTGATTATCCTGGGCGACGATACCAGCACCGTCGATGGACGAAACCCTTTTTCGACCACCTACAGATTGCTAGAAAACGCGCAGCAGGGCACGGGTACTATCGTATATGGAACTGCCATGCCTCCTACATGGGGAGAGGAATTATTTACTCCCTCGCGAACGGCGGCAAGGATTCCCTCATCTGACCAGAGGAGACCCCAACCATCCCCTCGAACCAGTGAGGTTAAACCTGCAAGAAACAGCTTCGACTGGTCTTTGCTAGGGCGAGATACGGAGCCTGGAAAGGGACATCGTCGAAATACCTCCAGTCAGCCTGTTGTTTCCGAAGTCCACCTCGATGCGCAGGCGGACGGCGCATATCATCCCCTGGATATGACATGGGAAGCCTACCACCGCGAGACCTCCGGGGAGACGGAGTATCTCGAGAACCCGGCCGTGAATGAAACATTGCTAAGGGAGAGGATATCGTTCCTCGCGGACTTGCAGGCATGGCTTACGTGGTTTAAGAATATTGGACAGCAGGAGGGCGAATCGTCAACGGCCCGGTCTGCGGAAACGAGACTGCGAGAGGTGCTGCAGAAACAGCATAGTATTTCCGGCATAGTTCCCGCATGAACTTGTCACTGATGGTGATCCTTGGAGAGTTCCAGTGCACCTTTTGGCCTGGCAGTTTTCTATTATCTCAACTAACGATGTCCACGTTTTATACCCCTTGAAGCCTATTTTCTTTAAATGATTTCTCTATTTCGTTTTCTATACACATTTCACGATTTCAAGGGCAACCTTGTGATGCTAGTTGCGATGAGGGATGTTTTTCTTTTCTTCCGGAGTTACATATGGGTGGATATATACTAAGTCTTCAACCCGGTAGCACATTCGAGCGTTCTACTTGCCTCTTCAATTGATGGCAGTGGCTATATTACGGACTGTCGTTAACATTATATCCCCACCAACTATACTATCATGAAATTCATAATTATGCATACTCGTCCTTTGGAGGATCTCATATCTTGTATCCAACCCATCTATCTATTCTTTCCAGCAAAAATGCAGCAAGGAGATATCAATATATACGCAGCAATCCGCTTTCATGAGAAAACACAAGAGTAAAATCAAAATCCCACCAGCGCCATACACAAAAAGCACATATTAATGAACATGCAATCACATCCCTCAACCCATCCACCTCATACCCCTCCCTCCTCTGCCTCCTCAACAATAACCCTCGCAAACCCTTCAAAAATCGGCAACGACCAACACTTCTTCCTATACCTATCCACCAACAACTCCTTCTCCCCCTCGTCCCCCTCCCCATCCCCATCCCTATTATTCCCCTCAACCACCTCCCCAAACGCCCCATCAATCGGCACGCGCCCAAGAAACCTCACCCCCATCTCCCTCGCCATCACCTCCCCCCCACCCACCGAAAACACATTACTCACCTCCCCACAACACGGACACGCATACCCACTCATATTCTCCACCACCCCAATAACCGGAATCCTCGTCTTCGCGCAAAAGTTAATCTCCTTCCTCACATCCGCCGTAGAAACCGCCTGCGGCGTCGTCACCACCACCGCACCAAGCAGTCTTGGCCCGGCACCCACACCGCTACCCGTACCCGTCCCCGTAGTCGTAGAAGAAGCCAACGTAACCAACTGCTCCGCCAGCGCAATATGCTCATCACTCGTCCCCGGCGGCGTATCCACAAGCAAATAATCCATCTCCCCCCACAGCACATCCGTCAGGAACTGGCGCACCATCGCCGTCTTCTTCGGCCCGCGCCAGATCACCGCGTCGCCGCGCGAGCGCAGGAGGAAGCCGAGAGACATGCAGCGGAGGAATCCTCTCTTCCTACCCCCACCATCATTATTATCTGCCCCCGTCGTCGCATCCGTTATGTCAGTAGTAGGTCCTATGACACCCTCCTCATGCACGCTGACAGGCACCCAGCCGCCGGGGGCCTGGGTGATTTTTGCATTTTCGAGGCCGACGAGGCGCGGGATGGAGGGGCCCGTTAGGTCGATGTCGAGGATGCCGACGGATTTTCCGCGCAGGGTGAGGGCGAGGGCGAGTTGGAGGGTTGTGGAGGATTTGCCGACGCCGCCTTTGCCGGAGAGGACCTGGGGATTGTTAGGGTAGGTGGTTGTTGTTGGGTTGGGGGAGGGTCCGTCAAGGGGTGGGTGGGACCGTGTTCTGGTGAAACTGGCCCCCGGAGCCATGTCCTGCTGTCAAAAGCATGTAGCTTCGATTCCAGAGTTTGAGGTAGTTAGGTAGAT